>SOPF01024618.1:2500-20961 GCA_012979155.1 Hypericum perforatum | reverse complement strand
TGTATTTTTTAAATAATTTTATGTAGATGATTCAATTAATTATTTGACAATAGTTAAATAATTATTTTATAATTATTTTTAATATAATGCAGTGACGTTTTCTAGTTTCTTGACTAGTAAGGATGGAATTGAAACGAGTCACTGTAGAAATCAGCCAACCAGTGATAGGCACTAACAAATAAATTGAGAGTTGTTTTCACAAAAAAAAAATTGAGAGTTGTTCTTGACAGCTTACGACACATTATTGCACAATCATCTAATCTTTTAATAATTGGAACCTTATCTTTTAACTTTCTGTCTCAGTGGATCAGGAGAGGATCGGGATTTAAAAATTCTCCGGATGGTGGTGGTGTCCCGGCGAAGAGCTCAATAGAGCCGGAAGCACCACACATTACCAACTAGCACTCAGATTAACTTTTCTTTTCTTTTCACCGAAAAACGAACTTTTCTTTCCACTAGCCTTACCTAAACTATCACTAAGACATTACCTTAAATTAATTACCCTGGCCTAATCATAAGGAGGGAGTAATACTTATTTTATAACTCTCTTATTTACATCCATATATACAAGAGGGAGAGAGAGAAATCATCTTCAAATGAAAGGTTACTGTAGTACTGATAAAGTGTCCAATATAGACAAAACATGCCTTCGACAAAACAAGCCTAAGTATTGGATCATTCTATTCCCTTTTCTTTTATTAATTCCTTTTATTATTGTGTTTAAATTGTTAATTACATGTTTGCTTCGGCTTTATTTCATTGGTTGGTTCTTGAAAAAGTATAATAGAAGAAGCTTATAGATATTAAATAATGAACAGAGTTCCATCATTTCTGTAGCTTATTTGTTCAAGGAAATGTAATGTCGTAGTCTCACAGATCTTTCATGTGAGGGTTTTATGATCGATGACATTAACTCTACCGGAGCATTTTTTTCTGGCAAGAAAAGCTACACCAAATTCTCAACTTGGAGTAGCCATTTCTCCCACTTGATGGGCCAATTTTGTTGATCTTGGACAGCCCAATCCCCTCTGGCAAGCATGATGGATTGACTATAAATGAGAGAGGCATCCAAGGAAGAAAGGCATTGAAGTCCGGGGAGTAGAATAGGCAGAATCCAAATTGTAGACTTCAAGTTTTAGCTTAGTTTTATATTTTGTGTATTCTTGAAGAACCAAGGTTGTAGTCACACTTTGAGTTGATAATCAACAAGGTACTCTTGTTTCATTGGTTATAGAATTTGTTTTTACATTCAAATCTCTTTATCTTTACTTTAGGTGAATGTTGTGTATGTGTTCATTGATCACGAGCAATAAAAGAAAGAGCACGATACTTTGCCTCAGATGAAGAATGGGAAACAAAATTGTTCTTCTTAGAGCACCAAGAAATGAGAGAATTGCCAAGAAAAACACTATAACTAGTGATGGACGACGATTATTGGGACAATTTCCATGATCGCTAACGCATAAGGCCTTCGGCTGGAAAGTAAGAGACTTAAAGAGAAATATTCCAAGGCCTGGATGACCCTTCAATCGTAATACTTGATATGCAGCATTGAGATGTAAATCAGTAGGATGAGCTATATATTGATTCAATTGTTGGACTGGAAAACTAATATCAAGACGGGTCATGGTAAGTTACATGAGTCAACTAATCAACTATCTATAAGTGGTCGAATTGATGACTTGATCAGGCGAGATAGAGAAGTCTTCGTTACCCATGTCAATTGAAGGAGATGAATCAAGAGAAGTACCTTTATTAGCAAAAAGAATGGAATTGGATTCCATCGGAGTGATTGGGAGGCTTACAGCCTAGAAAACTAGTATCCTTTAAGATCTCCAACAAATATTTCTTTTGGCTGAGATAAATCCCATCTTTTCAATGAGCAACCTCTATCCCCAAGAAGTATTTGACATGGCTGAAGTTCTTGAGTTTAAAAAGCTAGTATAGAGACATCTTGATTTACTGCAATTCGAAAAGATCATCACCACAAAGGATGATATTATCCACGTAAACAAGTAGAGCAACAAAATAAGAGCCATGAATTCGAGTGAATAAGGAGTTATCTGAATAGGATTGACAAAATCCATGAGCCAAAAGTGATTGTTTCAGCTTGGCAAACCATTGACGACTAGCCTGTTTGAGGCCATATAAGGAACGATGAAGATGACAAACTAAATTGTCGGAAGTAGAAGGAACAGACAAACCAAGTGGTAAAAGGTCATATAAACTTCTTCATTTAGATCCTATTAAGGAATGCATTGTTCATGTTTAACTGATGAATATGCCAATTCTTGAGCACTCCAATAGCAAGTAATAAATGTACTATGGTAAGTTTGGCAACCGGATAAAAAGTGTTTAAAAAATAAACTCCATAAGCTTATGTATAATCTTTCGCAATGAGGCGGGCCTTATCATATCACCAGCCATGTTATATTTAGGGTCCCATATAACGCGTTGTCGTTGTGATCTCAATATTAATCGCTCATTCCGTCTCTCTCTGTTTTTCTAGGAGTTTCCTTTTGATGGGGATAGATTAATATTTTATGCATTATTCGTTTACTCTAAGCTGTGAATCAAGATCCGGACAAGATTACGATGGGACGCAGTAATTAATACCCCAAATCAAATATATAAAACAGCAATTGATACGAAGATCTGTATTCAAGGGAAAGGCAAGTAGATGTGGGCATGTTATTTAATAGCAATAACACCAACTACAACTCCACCAAATTGGAAAAAAATGTCTTCATCTTCGAATGCAACGTCATTCAATTATACATATCATAAGGAACTACCAAAGTCGTTATCAATATCCATGTGACCATTACCTTTTTTTCTTGTATGTGGGAATTTTAATAGTAATCTTTTGTACTTATAAACTAGGTGTTGATTCTGAGAGATGTTTTGCAGATGAATTTAATTAACAAGAGAGAAAATTGAGACGAAGGAAAAGAAGTCTCCTCATTTTGTTTTTCTCTCTACAAAAAGGTAGGATATGAATGTTCTGTCCTATTACAATCATTTACAGTAGTATAAGGATTATGCTCCAGGTGAGTGCTCGTATGTGTGTGGCATTTCTCTGATGCAATGCATCATGGTCCATCATCTGTTTCAACACTAGGTTTGTTGGAAATGGTTCAATTAAAAAGATCTAAGTATTTTTTTGTGTTATTTTTAATTTTATAGGATATATGGCATTACGGTTAAAAAAAAACAAAATTGTGTTCAATGGAAAAAAATTAATAAGAAAAATGTGATCAAAACGATTATTCATTATGATTAAGAGTGGCTAATATGGAGGATCTACCTACAACAATACATCAATCAACGTTTACTTGAAGTCATTAGTTATAATTTGAACCATTTGACATTGGTTAGATTTTAATTGCAATCATCATTGGTTAATTGAAATTGAAATATTTCTTTGATGATTGTAAATGGTCATCGGGACTATGCCCGTTTATTTATATCTACTTACCCAAAAAAAGTTGTGTATACTAGGAACTAGCCTAGCGATAACTTCAACATGTTCATTGGTACACGTCGTGTGTGATAGATGCTTCTATGCTCTTGTTTATCATGTTGGACATTGATTGTTATGGTTCATTTAATCATTTTGATGGAAAATAATGTATCGAAAACTCAAATGAATGGAGTAATTTACTTTAATTGTTTACTACACCTTATTTTATCCGGTCATTGAAAATCACTTTATTAAAATCGGTCAACTGATTCTTAGTGTAATAAATAGCTGGGCCGGAATACAGGTTAAGGCTGACTTCCAAGGAAAATAATTGAAGACGCATGCAGTTAGCGAAGGACAAACCCTAACTAACATAGTCATTTCTTTGAGGAAAAAAAAGATAGGACAATCTCTCATTTATCTCTCATTTATCCAATATAATGTCTAACAACCCTACAGAGTAGGTTCCAACGCCAACTTGATTTGAATAAGTTTATAGGGCCGCGTTTGAATAAAGTCATACCCCAAGGACCCAAATTCGTCCTACCGAAATGCGACATTTTGTGCACTGGACCAAAATTAAGGCCCAACATCTTTCGTGGGCCATCTTCCGAGAAACCAGCATGGCCCACGGCCTAGTGAGAGAGCCAGTACAGTACAAATGTCAAAGGGACGGTACCCTTAACCGTTAAAACCACAAGAGAGCAAAACAACGTCGTCGATCACATGACATAATAAAGTTACACATTCAGGTCAACCCCAGAGAGTCGTTAGTTGACGCCTACCTCTGATCTCCGCCGCCTCTGGCCTCGCCGGAATGATCCGAGGCCAGATCGACACCCCCCGGGCCGGGAGGTTCTTCCAAGCCTTACCCCAAGCTCTGATGTGCCCCGGAACATCGCCCCCGACTTCTCCTCCTCTGTCCTCTTTCTGCCGCTCGCCGGAGCTGCTATGGGCCGCGCTGCCCTGATCGGAGCACACCATCACGACCCTCTCCTCCAGACAAACACAACGGTAGGTCATCCGACCCTCCAGCTTCAGCCGTCCACCCCCTCCGCGAAGCTTCGCTTTGTCGCCGGTGCCGCTCCACGACCCGCCATGGTGATCGGTTCCCATTTCGTGGCTCAGCACTCGCTGGCAAACCCAACGGTGGTGGTCTCCCCCGCCAATTTGCCCGCAATCAAAATGCCCTCTTTATGGACTTCCGGGGTGCCGACGCCGATCTCTGCCGCCGTGGACCTCCCTAGCCAGAGCGACCACCAGCCATAACTCCCTCGTGCCATACCGAACCAGCTGAGCACTGCCACGCTCTTTCCAGCCTCCACGCTCTACCGTGTAGGAGCTGTCTCCGGCCACCCTACCGTCACAGACCGCTTTGCCACACCCAGCTCCGATGGCTCCTACGCCGCCTTACTCGGCCATCGACCCTTTGGCCAGCTGTGGCCCTTTTTTGTAGGCTTACCCTCAACTACAGTTGACCACGGCTGAACCTCCCTCGACGGCCCCGGCCTGGCCAAGGCAGTTGGCAATCCCATCTTTTCAATGACCACGGCCTGGCCAAGGCAGTCGACAATCTTGTTCGACTTGATACTGATGCCCTTAATAGGGTGAACGGCATTCAGGTCCAGGTCTTGGTAGAGCTTGACCCTTTCAAGGACAGACCTTCCTACATTAGCATGCTTCTGGAGGAAGGAGAGGTTGTGGTAGAGGTCGAGTACCAAAATTCCATCTCTCTCTGCACCTACTACAAGGCGCGGGGTCATACCCGCAATACTTGTATGAGAAACCCCTCAGTCTGGGGGAAGAGGCCGGCAATGACTACGATGGCTGTTGGGGGACCCAGCTTGCAACCTACTAGCCGGTCGCTTTCGGACAGTCCGAACCACATGCCCTCTTTCCCGCAAGGAGGTGCAGGTACTACCACTCCCTTTCCCACAGGAATGCCTTTGTTGCTCTTTATATGATCGAGGAGCAGAACGAGGCAGAGGACATACAGCAGGCAGAGGTCGACTCTCCTACGGTGGTGGTGGTCGATTCTACTATGATGGCCACTGCCCCTTTGGTGGTGCCCCCTGAGGTACTGGACATGCCGATAGAGCTGCTGACATGCCCAGCAATCACTGCCCTAGCCGCGGTCCGTCCTGAGCCCCAGTCTGATGACCTGAGTGACTCGACGCTGGGAGAGTCCACGACCACATCTCGGCCTCAGGTACCTCCCTCATCTCCGAGCTCGCGGCCTGAGGCTGTTTTGCAGGGTATTACTGTTGCAGTCATTGTGTCGGGCACTGAGCATGGGTCTTCTAACGACCCCGAAAGGATAGGTCATGCCAAATTTTTGGCAAGAAGGCAGGCTCTGAAAGCTTCTACCTCACCTGAGGTAACTTCGACCAACATCCGGGTCTCTCCGCCATCATTAGAGCTCACCTGGGTTGACGTGATCAATAGGAAGGGGAAAGGCAAGACTTGGTCACCTGCTAACTCCTTCTACCATGGCTGGCCCCCTACACCGAGACCTTTGACTTTGGATTTTGCCTCCTCGAGTACGTCTATTACTCTGCACCCATTACCTAGAGATGTGGTGAGGATCGGCACAGATCTAGTTGGCCTCTGTGAGGCTGCCACACCGTTCATCCCACATAGCTCCCCGGTTATGGAGGTTGACGACCTCTCGGAGAACAGACATTCGATCGAGACTATGGTGGGCAACCAGTCTTGTGCAGATTTTGTAGTGTCGCCTCCCAATCAAGTCCACGTCTAGCCGCCGCGTACGAAGAAAAAGGCAGCGCACCTTAAAGGGTTTAAGGTTGGTAAACCCTAGGAACGCAGCGGCGGCGGAAGCGTTGACTCGTTCTGCCACCGTCTCTTCTGCCACTTGTTGGCATGTTTGGGTTTGTTTCATTTCCTGCTTTCTTTTTCTTTCCCTTTTTTATTTTCCTGCTTTTAGTCTCGCCCCGCTTGTCTGCCAGGACTGTTGACCCGCAGGCTTTACGGGCTCGAGCATTACCTTTTCTCCACCTTTTTTATACTTTGAACTTTTATTTATGTATGTTAATTATTAAAAAAAACGTCGTCGATCACATCTATCTTGGAGCTCCCGGTCCTCCTCCTGTGGTCACCACAAAAATCCTGTCCCATCCTTAAATCCTTCTTTAGCTCTCTCATCAAGCTCTAGTCATTCTTCACTCTTCAAAGAGAGAAGAGAAAAGAGAAATTCCTCAAACAATAAAAAAAAAATAAAAAAAGAGAGAAAGAGAGCAAAATGGCGGCGGCCTCCACGTGTTTTGTCACTCCAACGAGCTCCAAAAAGCGGACACCTGAGATTTTAGTGGCGCACACGTGGAACATAAAGATTGGGGACGAGACATCTAGTCCGTCGGTTGTGGCATCTTCTTAATTAGGTTTTTTCTTGAAATCTTTTGTTTTTCGGTTTAGGAACAAGAAAAGTTATCGAGGAGGTGGAGTCAAGGAGGTTTAGGAGGTGGACGGTGAGGGTTTTATGGGTTTAGGGAAAAAGGTGTATGACGAGATGGGCGAGGGGAATTTGATGTTTTATGGGTTGTTAATTTTATTAAGATTAAAAAGTATATTATGCTATTGTATTTTTGCCATGTCATTGTCACTTAGGATAGAAAAACATTGACAATGATGTAGTATTAGTGTGTGCAATTTAAAAAAAAATTCATAATTTGTTTCACTTTTCAATATTTATGTCATTTTGCAAAAGAACTCAAACAACAAAATATTAAAGTAAAAAATTATAATTTTCAAATTTTATGTCATTTGAAAAAAAATTCAAACTACAAAATATTAAAGTATTTCCTATTTATGTCTTATTATTCAATATCTTAATTATAGACTTCGTCCCAACTTTTGGGAAAAAAATTGAACATTTTCTAGGTTTTAGAATAAAAAAATATGCCGAATTTATCTCTGGTTAGTATTTTGATTAATCAAACCATTGATGGGACCACAATTTTTGAAACATTGATAATACCTAAATTAAATATTCAAAAGTTGATCATTTGACTCGGTACAATGCGGTGGTGTATTCGTTTTAATTTGGTGGTCCACACTGGACGTTTTCTAAAAAAAAAATTGAAGTCCACACAGGGACTTGAACCGTCGCGTGGTAATGGACAGTGAAGAGGCGGGGACAGCCATCTCGGACCTCCCCGACAATCTGATCGCGCGCATCCTATCCTTCCTCCCAGCCCTAGCTGCCGTCTTCACCTCCCTGATCTCCAGGTGCTTCCGCCACCTGTGGACCCTATCTCCCTCCGTAACCTTCAACTTCTCCCTCTACCTGGCCTACAGCTCCCCTTCGACCACCCTCTGCTTCTTCTCCCTCTTCGTCGACCGTGTGCTCCTTCTTCGCAGCCGTTCCTCCCCGCTCACTCCTTCCGCCTCCTCCGCTTCCCCTATGGCGATGACTCCTCACGCGCCTCCCTCGACACCTGGATCCTCCATGCCCTCCCTCGGTTCCCGCGCCCGCCATGTCACAGTGGAGTTCTTGACTCGCGACACGTGGCACACCAAGACCTATCGTATGATTTCCCGCTCTCCGTGGACTGCATTGGAGTCCCTATCGCTCGATCCAACAGACCCAACTTACCTACGAGAAATTCAAAGAGCGGTGCAACAAGTCCTTTAGTAAATAAATTAGCAAGCTGGAATTGTGTCTTAATATGAAATAACTTAATCAATCCACGTTGAACCTTCTCTCGTATCAGATGGCAATCGATTTCAATATGCTTTGTGTGTTCGTGAAAGATAGGATTCTCAGCAATGTAGATGGCAAACTTGCAATCACAGTACATGAGAGCTGGTTGAGTTGGTGTGGCACCAAGATCGATAAGAAGGTAGGTGATCCATTGAATTTCTTTGGCCATGTATGACATAGCTCGATACTCTACTTTAGAAGAGGAACAAGAGAATTCCTAACATAAACACAATACCCTGTAATAGACCTGCGCAAATCTTCACAATTCGCCCAACTTCTATCGGTATAGGCCTTGATATGTGCTGCACCCTTTTGAGAAAAATATAAGCCCATTCCTGGAGCACATTTCTCAGAAGAAGTATGCTCTAGAAATCTGGAGAGAAGCTGGTTATTTGGGCTGAGCATATCAAGTTGACGAAGACGAGTTTAATGGTGGAAGAACAGAAAAAAATGGTTAATTGTAGAAGAAGATTACATTTTGGATTTTAGGGAATTTTTTATCAACTACCAAAATCCTCCTCGAAGTTCATTAACAAATCATTTACAAATGATTGGTATTTAAGAAAACTAAGAGCTTCCAACTGTCAGCTCCAGTGCCACTCGCTATTGTGCCCGCGTGTGACAAAGTTCATTTTAGTCCCGTGGTTCTTGGACTTCATCACATTAGTCCCTACAGTCGCAAATAGAACTTCAATTTCGTCTCTGCATTCTGCTGCTTCAACGTTCAAGTCCTCTCCAGTATCCCAAAGTTCATCAGCTGATATCTCGTGCATCAATTGTAACTTTTGGTCAGTTGATAACAACTGTTGGATTTTCCTATGCACTCTTACAGGCTTATGCTCCGATTCAGAAAAAAAAGGCACTCCTCTCGCCTAATGGTCATCCCATGTACGTCCTTTTTCCTGCTAGTTCTTTTGACTTCTATAACATCTAAATGAACCCGTTTATGTCCAGTATTTCTCAACAACAACAAAAAAATCAGATTTATAGACTACTGGGGTACTTCTTTTAACACAAAAGATAACTTCACTGTTCAACTATTTCTCTACCAACTAGGTTAACTAATAAGATTTTGCATCGAATTAAATAATTCACGAATGTTAAATTTATACTATTTCTTCCGAATCCGAACTAAATTTTTTATGTTAAGTTGGAATAACAACCTTATCTTAGTGCTTGTTAGTTTTTTTAATTAGTTAGCCACAAAGTTATTGTACACTCATAATACATGGTGGAGGGTAATTCAACACGTTGAAACTTTAATAACATTCTGCAGCAGAGGGGATGTCTTTATCCACCCTATAAATAAATATAGATTGCCAAGTGACCTTTATCGTACAAAGGTGGGACAAATTTGGAAAATTCAGGGTTTGATTCCATGTTGTAATAAATAGATATTAAAATATGAACTCAAAAAATATATAGATAATGAAGAAAGAGAAGGAAGACATAAAAAAAAGGAGGAGGTGAAAGGGCCGGAGCCTATAATATAGTATTAGTAGTAGCAGAAGAAGAAAGAAGGAGAAGAGAAGACATAAAGAAAAAGAAAGAAACAAGGAAAGAAGAGGTCTTTTTCTCATACACAGATCCCCATGGAAATGCAGGCCCGTAGCTGGAACTCATTCTTTCTGTTTAGTTTAAAGAAACTCGATTTCTTCTCTCTATAGCTACTTCTTTCTTCCTCATCACCCTCAATTCATAAATAGATATATATATATATATATAGAGAGAGAGTCTCATAGATCAGTTGCAGGGAGGGCTTAGGTTTTGTTCATAGATTTGGTCCAACCTCACTTGTGTTGCATGATGATGATGATTAGTATATGTTGGTCCAACGATTGAGAGGTTTATCCATTTCTAGATAGAAAAAGTGTATTATCACCCCCAACAAAATCCAACAAGAAAGGAGGAAAACAAAGAGAGAATAAAAAGGATGAAGCCCATGAACAATGATCAACATCATCATCACAACAACAACAACAACGTGGTTACTTCTCCCAAATCTACAGATCCTAATTGGCTAGGCTTCTCTTTGTCTCCTCACATAACTATGGAGAACAGCCAGCCTAGCTTCTTCGCCTCTCACCAATAGCAACAGCAACAGCTCAACTATGGCATTTACTATGGTATTCCCTCAAACACTATGGATGGTGGGAACCACAATGGCATTTACACCCCTCTTCCTGTGATGCCTCTCAAGTCTGATAGGTCAGTTTGCACTATTGAAGCCTTGTCTAGGTCACACCCCAAAGGTTAGTTAGCTACTCCTTGTTTTGTCTTATCCGAAACACATATATCTTGTGTATTGACCTGACATTTTTATTTGTCTTTGTCTTGTTTGGGTTTGGAATGTGAAGCAACAATGATACCAACAAGTTCAACACCAAAACTGGAAGACTTCTTTAGTGGTGCAAGCAATGGGACCCACCAGCTTGAGACCAGTGAAGAGAGGCTATGGCTCTTAGTCTGGACAGCATGTACTATCACCATATCCCAGATTTCAGAAGCCATCGTTTAGATTTCAAACTTCAACTCCCAAGTGAAGGGATGAAGATGATGATGGGCTCCATGGATGACACTAATGGTGGAGTCAATGAGCCTGGAGCTCTGGAGATTGGTGTAATGGCTTATGGGGATCTTCAGTGTTTGAGCTTGTCTATAAGTCCTGGCTCTCAGTCTAGCAGTGTCACCGGATCCCACCACATGTTGCCTGCTGTGGCCGACTGCTCGGCCACCTGGGAGACCACCAAGAAAAGAAGAGGGTGTGGCAACAACGGAGAGTAGAAGTAAGTTGTTCACAGGAAGTCCATTGACACTTTTGGACAAAGAACTTCACAGTATAGAGGTGTTACAAGGTTAGTGATAATTAGTTTCATTCCATTGGTTTCTAACAGTAGATATTTTTAACCAACACGGACTAGCTAACTTGTTAAACTAACAAGTCAAAAATAGCACCATTTGATAGTCTTCCCTTGTCCGTGTCTCATGTTATGTCTATTCCTAGTCTGTTATTTTGTTATCCCCTCTAGTTCTATATGGACTATAATTTTTGTCTGTTGGAATGGATTTAATATAAATGACTAGGAAGAGATTTAGATATAGCTTATACCACTCAAAATGAATGAAATTTTATTATATCAAAAGTCTCTTACAAAACTCACAACTCACGTAGACTTTTCTTCTCTTACTCCTCCTTTTAATTTCTTCTATGGTTACAACTTTCATTGTTTGCCTTGTTTCCCTATTTATAGGGAGAACCCACCGACTTAGACAACATCTAAATTATTCTAGATAGTTTATTTTATAGCCTCCATTTATGACTTTGTCCACCACCTATCTCCCTGGAATCTAATTTAAAGTTTAATCTAGACATTTTGACTTCAATTTCTTAATAACTAAGCAAGAATACTCTAGGCAAATCTAGTTTTCAACATCCTCCCTTAAACTTGATTTGCCGATAACTCTGAGTCGTTCTCGCAAACTGATAAAGACTTCATGCTTGAGTGGCTTCATGAATATGTCCGCAACTTGGTCTTGAGACTTTGCATACTTTAGCTACACTTTATTCTCTGATATGCACTCTCTGATAAAATGATATCTTGTGTCAATGTGCTTGCTGTGATTGTGGAACACCAGATTCTTTATTAGAGCTATTGCCGACTTGTTATCCACATATATTGTAGTTGGTTCTTCCTGCTCCATTTTTAGCTCCTTTAGTAGATTCCTTAACCATATTGCACGACAGACACATGATGCTACTGCAACATACTCTGCTTTGCAGGTGGAGAGTGTCACGATTGGTTGCTTCTTGGAACTCTATGTAAAGCCCATATCTCCGAGAAAGAAAACAAACCCGGTAGTACTTTTTCTTTCATCCAAGTCTCCAACCCAATCACTATTGCTATATCCAATGAGCTTATACTTCTCAGATGATGAGTAAAATAGGCCGAAGTCAAGCATACCTTTTATATAATGCAGAATTCTCTTAGTAACTTTCATGTGAGTAGTTGTTGGTACCTCCATATAGCGACTAACTAGTCCCACTGCGTAAAGAATATCTGGCCTCGTACATGTTAGGTATCTTAGGCTTCCAACAAGACTTTTGTAAAGAGTTGGATTGACCTTCTCTCCTACGTTGGTCCTTGATAGCTTAATGATGCATTCCATAGGAATAATCACCAGATTACACTCATCCATTTTGAATCTCTTTAGGATTTCTCTTGCATATCCTTCTTGAGATATGAAAATCCCATTTTTCATATTTGTTTCATTTCGAGCCCCAGATAGTAAGACATAAGCTTGATGTCCGTCATCTCAAATTCTCTCGTCATCGCCTTCTTGAAATCTTTGAACATTGTTGGATTATTTTCGGTAAAAATTAGATCATCCACATACAGGCATACGAGTAACATATCTCCTTTTTCGTTCACCTTCACGTAGAGAGCATGTTCATGTGGACACTTGCTGAAATTATTTTCTTGAAAGTACTTATCAATTCTGCTGTACCATGCCCTCAGTGCTTGACATAAACCATCTCTTCAAGGTGCCCATTTAGAAATGCAGACTTTACGTCCATTTGATGGACTTTCCATTTATTTTGAGCAGCAAGAGAAATAATTAATCTGATAGTTTCAAGACGAGCAACAGGAGCAAATACCTCATCATAGTCGATTCCTACTCTTTGGTTGTACCCTTTAATAACCAATCTTGCCTTGTATCTTTCAACTTCTCCATTGGCATTTTTCTTGACTTTATACACCCATTTAAATCTTATTGCCTTTTTCCCTTTCGGTAGTGTTGCGAGCTCCCATGTGTTATTCTTCTCTATAGCCTCGATCTCTTCATTCATTACCTTTCTCCATTTTTCACTTTTTATGGCTTCTTCAAAGGCTATTGGATCACTTTCTGCAAAGAGACAAAAGAGTGATATGTTATATATACAGATGTTAGCTAAACTCCTTGTTCGTAAAGGCCTTTCACTCGAACTTTCGTCTAATGATGATGATGGATCATGATGTTATGCTGGAGGTGATAGAGGTGGTGAAGTAGCTGGAGCAACTAGTTCTAGTGGTTCTTCTTCTTCCAAAATAGGGAGAAAATTATTATCCTTTTCTTTAACACCAAAATCCCAGATGCCTTCTTCATCAAACTCTACATCTCTGCTTATGACGACCTTCTAATTGATCGGATAATATAACTTGTAACCCTTGGATCGAGAGTCATACCTGATAAATAAGTATTTGACACTCCTATCATCAAGCTTTGATCTCTTTTCAATTAGTAAATGAGCATATGCAATACTCCCGAATACTCACACGTGTGAGATGCTGGGTTTCACTCTGCTCCATGCTTCTTGAGGAGTCATGTTCCACACACTTTTCATTGGGCATCGGTTTATTAGATAAACACACAATCAACTGCTTCTACCCAAAATTCCTTGGGTACTTTGATGCATCCAAAGTTGGATCTAAATATGTGCAAGAATTACATGATCATGCAAGTAATATCGTGATAAGTAGGATCGTCTCTACGGGGAGTTAAGAGGGAAAAATGTTTGTCAAGTACTGGATGATGTGTTCCTAGATCTTAAGCTAAGCGAATTGAATGTTTGGGTTGATGATCTAACACTACTGCTACCAAGAATATCGCAAAATCTCAAGGTTGTCAATCTCAATCTTTTAACGATACTTCTATACTACAAACTCAATATCATTATGAGCCTAAGTTAGTTAGGCCTAGATTCATTAACAATATCAAGCTTACTGCGATAGATGAACGAAAGCTATGATCTAAACCAAGTTGTCATCCTTGATTATCGAATAAGCATTCATTCGATCTAACATAAATAAGAACTTCAAGGATGGAAATAAACTGATAACCAAAAGAAACAGAAGTACCTTGATGAAATCAAATCCAACATTGTTATGGAATTCTTAAGAACAATACAAGAACAAAGTCTAAAAAATGAAGTTCTAGCTTGGAGGTTTTTCTAGTCTAAGCTCCCTTATGATCTTCTTCTCCTCCAAGTTTTTTCTACTCCTTCCTACTCCCCCCTTATCTCCTTTCTTGTGGGTGCTTGCCACCTAAGCATTAGACCAAGCTGAATAGGAAGTTAGGTGAGCAATTCTTCTTGTCCCCTGCCGAAGGTAGCGTACGCTGGGGTCAGCCACTGCTCCTTTTCTTCTGGTTCTCTTCTCCTGGCTCAGACGAGGCCAACGTACACTAGGAAGCCAGTGTACGCTGGGGTCCAAGGCTACCCCTTCATCACGTCTCGCCTTCAAGTCCACCGATCTTTGCCCAACTCATCGCAGATGATCACCGACCCTTGCTCCAACTCCTCGAATGCTCCTAAACACCTACAAACTACATAAAAGCAATAGATAATCTTCTCCTTGACCAAACAAACAAAATGAAACAAAATGTAAACAGGACTCGACTTAACATCTCCTAAAACATAATAAAAACATGACAAACTAACGCTAAACGAATTCATGTTCTCACATGCATCACACCCGCACACTTACTTCTTTGCTTGTCTTCAAGCAAAGTGCATCAGAAAACAAAACAAGTGGTGTCCTCAGAATTCAAACATTCATCACAAAATCATCCCCACTATCACACATATCACACCCTTGAGCATTATGAATGCAAAATCCATAGACAATTATACTCTCGATCATTTAATCAAGTTTTCACACCTAGTGTTCCAAACTAGAGAGTTAACCACTCGTAGGATAGGATTGATTTAAACTCATAAGTGTATGATGGTCAACTATCCTACTCTTGTGTGCACGTTCAAGGTCTAAGAATGTTAAAAATTATACCAAAACACACTCGAAACAAAGTAGATCGTGCCATCAAAAGGACTTTTATTGGGTTGTAATGGGGCTAAAGGTAAAGGTGGAAGATATGAGTATGTAGGTGATGGCAAACCACCTAATCCGAGGGTTACATAGAAAGCTAACTCTCAACTATACTGCACATCTCGCCTTATCGTACTTATTCTCTCAACCTAAATTACCCATATCCTAAAGAACCAAAAAGTCGGGATAAGTTGCTTACTTTTTTTACTTGTGCCTTTTTTTCCAACTTTCCACTTCTACTTTGATTTCTTCTTTTCACTTTTCCTTACTTCCCGCAAGAGAATTTCTTTTTTCTTTCTTTCTTTTCTTTTTTTATTTCTTGTTTCTCTTGTTTTTTCTTTTCTAGCCCAATTTTACACCGTTTCTTAGCAACTTACCCTGATTCTTGATCATTAGCCTCAATTCTACCCGTTTTCATCCCAATATATGTACAAGAAATCCCCCACCCCAAAGCTATACTACTAGAAGAACTCTTACAAAGTATTCCCTAATGGTGTCCTAATCCCTTAGACTAAGTAGTCAAAGGTAGGTAGGGTGAAGATATTCAGCTCATATTATAGGTTCCAACTAATAATTCAATAAAGAGGTTTAGGCTCAACAGGGTTATACAATGGATAATAATGGGTTTTTGGCTCTAAGGCTCTAGGCTTATGATAAAATGGCCCTATGCACTCTCTACCTCATTGAGTTATGCAAGGTAATCTTCTAACACTCTCATAACTCAAACAATGCACATACCTCATGATTAAGATGAGAACGGGTTGTCCTCGCTAATGGCTCAAATATCTCACAAAGCCACTCGTTAATTCACTAGTCTAGTCTACCTGGCATAACGACTAGCCTAAATGAACAAGGATATAATTGCTTATGTCTAAAGAATTCATTTTGCTCAAGAGTGTTGAATGCATGATATGGGGTTTTTCTTATAAGAAAAGGTTCGAAATTTCTGAGAATTTTTCATCATATGCAATAGACTCTAACACACTTCAATCAAAAACACAAACCACACACAAACAAACTCGGTCACATGCATAAAGCAAAATAACAAACAAAGTACAAAGAGGAACATGCACAGTAAGATCAACACAAATGACATAACATAAAACACACACACAATGCACCCCCACACTTAGAAGACACATTGTCCTCAATGTGTGAAGATAAACATGCATATCACAAGATGAAGACAAACATGTAGAAGACAACTATAACAAGACAATTAAAAACAAAAACAAAACAGGAATAAGGAGAAGAGGAAGCCTGTGATCATTGGTCTAGAGGTGGTTGGAGGTGATTTCGGAGCCATTCCCATTGAGCGCGATTGTAGGCATGGTCCTCCTGATATTGCTGCCAGCGAGCTGCCTGGTCAGCTACATTGCTTCGCACTTCGATCTCTAGATCGTTGATCCTCTGAGCGAGGTTGTTGATGTTCGCTTGTTGCTCTGGAACTTGGACATTTTCCTCTTCCTATAGATGCTTCCAGACACCCTCACGATCAACATATGGAGTGACCGCATACTCCCTGGTGCTGAGCTCAACCGAACCAGTCTTAGACATCAAATGTCATTTCACTAGTTGATCACGATTGATTCTCGATGATTTGAGTGTGGTTGCCAGCATCGCTGGATCTGCAACAAACTTTTGAACTAGTATAGCAATAATATGGCCAAGCCCTAGCCATCGGGGATTAGGCAATTCTAGTGTACGTTTAATCACATCAATGATTAATGCAAATGTGTTAAACATACGATGGTGTCAGACACATGCTATAGCATATAGTTGGGTCTATGTGACCTTACTACTCTCGTATTGGCCATTAAAGCATGCAGCCATAAAACAGTAGAAGACACACCAATGAAGATCCCTAATAAAGATGGTGGGGGACTGTATCTTGTAGCGAGCTAAGCCTGTTAAAGCTTGCCATGCACTATGTGCACCAGCATCAGTATCAAAATCTAGAATAGACCCTCCCCCACACTTAGTACTTATCAGTTTGTGAAGCATATCCTCATCTACAGTTATTATCGTGCCATGTATGCGCGCAGTAAATGAAGAGTTATTCGGGGACATAACCACAGTACTATAGAATTCAACTACAGCATCAATATTAATATCAATGACCCTATCAGTCCAAAATTCCCAACCAAATTCAGCTAATGCTTCCCTAAGTTCCTGCTCATAATCGGCCTTATGCATCTCATACCAATCAATCATTTGATAAATAATTAATCGACAATTTTTAAATTTACAGTATCTCTCTCCCTCAAATTCTTCACGAATTGTGAAAGGAGCAGCATAAATCTGTGTTAGATTGACCGGTTGTGCTGGACGCGAGCTTGAGCCTTCTTCCGTGGAGGAGGCACCCCAGTGACACTTGGCTGTAGGAGTCTTGCCCATGTTGAATTGTTTGGATCAAATCGAAGACCTTTGCAAGAGGAGCAAAACCCAGTCATCGGATCGTGATTTTGTTGCCGGAAGAAGTCGTTGGGGATGCAATGTCCTCGACCTTTTCTCAAACTTTAAATAGGTAGGATGTGAAATTGTCGGGAGGGAAGTAGATGGGGACTGGCGATGCACCTCAGTCAGATATGAAATTGTCGGGAGGGAAGCGGATGGGGGCTAGCGATGTGCCCTGGTCAGATGTAGAACATTGAGAGTCGGTTTGTCGATCAGCTTAGGGCATAGACCGACACTGATTGCCTTGGCAGCCTAAGCCCAAGCCTTTGATACGCCCGAGGAGATGCCATCACGACGATGATGGACTACAGTGTGTGCCATCACAGCATGCCTCGGCACCTGCGTGCTCTAGGCGTCAGCCTGTGGGCTCCCCGTTCGGCCCATCTTGAAACACGGACCAAGGAGTCTGACATGTGTGCGAGTCAATGGGAGAGTAAACCCATAAGGTGTAAGGAAGCTGACTAGCAGGATCCCCCTGTGGGGTGCACTACCGACCGACCTTGATCTTTTGAGAAGGGTTTGAGTGAGAGCATACATATCAGGACTCGAAAGATGGTGAACTATGCATGAACGGGGCAAAGCCAGAGGAAACTTTGGTGGTGGCCCGCAGCGATACTGATGTGCAAATTGTTTGTCTGACTTGGGTATAGGGGCGAAAGACTAATCGAACCGTCTAGTAGCTGGTTCCCTCCGAAGTTTCCCTCAGGATAGCTGGAGCTCGTACGAGTTCTATCGGGTAAAGCCAATGATTAGAGGCACCGGGGATGCAATGTCCTCGACCTATTCTCAAACTTTAAATAGGTAGGACGGCGTGGTTGCTTTGTTGAGCTATACCATGGAATCGAGAGCTTTAAGTGGGCCATTTTTGGTAAGCAGAACTGGTGATGCGGGATGAACCGAAAGTTAGGTTACGATGCCAAACTACGTGCTAACCTAGATCCTACAAAGGGTGTTGGTC
>SOPF01024617.1:0-16401 GCA_012979155.1 Hypericum perforatum | reverse complement strand
TCACTTCCCTCCCTCCCGTCTTCAAGCTGACAAAAGCACATGGCGTCTCCCCCCAGAACTCGTCCGGCCGAGCCACGACAGCCGCCTCATTCACCGAGGGGTGCGAGTACAATATCGTCTCCACCTCCACGCTGCTCACATTCTCCCCTCCGCTTATGATCACGTCCTTTAACCGGTCCTTTATCTCCATGTACCCGTCAGGGTGCACCACCCCCACGTCTCCCGTGTACATCCACCCGTCACTACTCATGCACTTGGACGTCTCGGCTTCGTCCTTGAGGTACCCCAGCATTAAACACGCTCCCTTCATCACAATCTCCCCTCGGGAGGCTCCGTCCCTCGGGACGCTCCCTCCGGTATTCTTATCGACCACGTCCACCTCCGCTACCCCCATCGTCCTAACGCCTTGTCGCGACTTGAGTCGCGCTCTTTCGTGTGCCGGGAGGTTGTTCCATTCGCTTTTCCAAGAGCACGACACTGTGAAGCCCCCTGCCTCGGTGAGGCCATACACGTGGGTGACTATAAACCCTAGTGACTCTGCCTTGGCGAGAACGGAAGCGGGTGGAGGTGCACCTCCCGTAAGAATATGCACTTTAGGGTTTAAGGGTTTTGAGTTGCTTCCGGTGCTGTTGCATATCATGTTCATGACGACCGGTGCACCGCACATGTGGGTCACGTGGTGGTACTCGATGCAGCGGAAGATGGTGGGACCGTCGAACCTACGGAGGCAGATGTTGGTCCCTCCGACCGCGGCCATCGCCCAAGAGTAGTTCCATCCGTTGGAATGGAACAGAGGGAGTGTCCAAAGGTAGACAGGGTGCCTCGGGACCGACCAGTCTATTATCGAGTTGGTGACGTGGACGAACACCGACCGGTGGGAGTGAACGACCCCTTTGGGTGCTGAGGTTGTTCCCGATGTGTAGTTTAGTACAAGTGGATCCCACTCGTTCTTGGGTCGGATCCACTTAAACCCCGGATCACCCTTCTCGACCATCGACTCGTAGGTGTCAATGAAGTTGTGGACTTCATGTTCGGACATTTCGTGATCTTCGTTGTCGCCGTTCATGAGGACGAGTAGCGGATGCTTGGTGGCACGCGGGAACAAGGAGATTGCGTCGAGGACAAAGGCCCTCAAGAGGGAGTCGACGAAGAGGAGCTTCGCCTCGCTATGGACGAGCTGCACGGACAATGTACGGGCGTCCAGCCGAGTGTTGATGGTGTTGAGGACTGCTCCGGCCATGGGGACCGCGAAGTGGAGCTCGTAGGTCCCCGGGACATTGGGGGCGATGACGGAGACCACATCGCCTCTTCTTACACCTACAGATGAAATAGACGAAGCGAGTCGGAGGCACCGGTCGTGTGTCTGAGACCATGTGTGGATGGTGTTGTTGTAGACGATAGAAGGGTGTGAACTGTACGCGGTTGCTGCCCTGTCGAGGAAGCCGATCGGAGTTAGAGGACTAGAGTTGGCCGGCCTCGGTTTAAGGTCTTCCATTGTTGTGGATCTTCTTGTTCTGTTTCAATGAGAAGATTTGATGCATTTGTCAAGAACTTGCAATAGGAGAATGCATGGCACATACATAATGTATTTTTTATTGGTAATGTTCAAATTCGACACCAAAATATAATTTATTTTTGACTTAGATCAATGCCCTGGAATGTTTGCGATTTATGTACCACAGGAAGAAAGTTACCAAATGGATCCGGGTGACCAAAATTTGCTTTGAATTTGAGTATTAATTGTTGTACCGAGGAAAGACCTACTCGTTGTGTCAATCTATAAGCAGAAGATCTCCATCCATATACCAAAAATAAATTTTTTGGTGGGAGGATGGAGACTTGTGTCTGTACTCGTGGGGTTTTATAATGGACTAAGTATAATCGTTTTCTTTCTTGACCATGTTTTCTAGGGAGTTTTGTCTGAATGTTAACTTGCAAATCAATAAATTTTACCAAAAATAACTCACAAATCAATAAGTGTTACTAAAAAACTTACTAATCAACAAATGTTACTTATTTTTTATTAATACTACCTAACATTTAGACATTTAAAATGCAAGCTTTGTCGGGACCATAACGCATAATAGTCTTCCAGTTTCATGACCATAAAATCTAAATGGCTTCTGTACATTTAAAAGCAAAAAAATTTCCTCTTAAAAAACTAAAAGGCTTCCGTATTAATTGTGATCTCAACTCTCAAACATACCAATTATCAATGGGAGATCCCAGAGCCGTGTTTCGAATTCAACGTTTTAACAGATTACCAACAAAAATTCAATGTTTTAACAACTCTACTGTAACAGTTTGTCTTGGACCCCATCTCTAACTACCAGCCATAGCTCTTATTTTGTGATAATTGAGAAAACAAAAGTATTATTTAAAGTATTATTCCATTCGCACTTGAATTGAGTAGTCCAATAAATCTAGTTTTACCTCACACAAATATACTTGACAACACACATCTACAGACAACATCAAAATATTTTTTCCTCCGCTGGACACCTATCAGCAAAAGAAAAATCTGATAAGTGGACATTAGATACGGCAAAATGAAGAAACGCTAAGAAACATGACAGAAAGCTGAAATTGCCTTTTCCCATTTATGATGCAAGCTGAAATGTCCAAACCATGTCACAAAGTCTGAAACAAAAGGAGTGAGCTTCAAGAAGTCTACCAATTGGACATCAGACTGTCTAGATTAGTCACTACTTGTTCATGGTTGATGCACGTAAAGTTCCATAATATAGACCCGTGGACATGAAAGCCACTCGGGCTTGAAGAGGTACAAACCCTGCAAGAAAGCCAATAAGTTTATACTTTCTGTTTTTCTACCTGATCTGACTTTGATAGGAGCAGAAATCAACCCGAGCACTGAACATTGTGCCCACTTGTATTAGAATCTTCGTATGCAACGCAAGAAATTTCTGCACTTACAGAGGGCCATGTGGTATTCTCAAACGCATTCTATCAAATGAACCGGGTTCTAATACCATGGAGGAATTTCTGCACTTAGAAAGTGGGTCCAAATATTCACCACTTCCCTGTGGTATTATCCAACAGTTTGAACCAATGTAAATAATTCTGATAGAATGTAACTCGGAAAGTTTACGGCGTATTGCCAAAATTTTACTTCAGTGCCCGACTTCTTTTAGGAGTGCAACTTTCAAAAACACAGTCTTTCTGTCTGGAATAGAGATTCAATCTTATTGATGAATATGTTGTTACAAGTATGTATACAGATCCTAATTAAGAAGGTATTTACATCAGATTACAATTCCAGAGGGGAGAAAACGGCTAGCAGCCGTTGTACATTGAACGTAAGTTGAGTTAAAGGAGAAGGTGAAGAGTTGCAGGCAATCCGTTATGAGATGGACATTGCTAATCATTGGGGGTGTCAACACACAATTATTAGCGTCTGGAACATGCGAGGGCACTGAATTTGAAGAGAAGATAGCAGCAGAATCTTCATCAGACTTCAACTGCAGATTCTGCAGCAGACTTGGTCTTCACCTGGGCTTCTCCAGGATTTAATTTCGTATGATCTTCAACACTTGGGACCCTCCATCCAAACTGGATATCAAAGAACTGCTTTGCTTTGGAGTATTTTGTATCGAAGAAATATACCGCAGTTCAAGATTGTTCAGGAATGGGATCTCATACCATCAGGAACATAAATAGAGCTTGAGCACAGAAAAAAATAGCATATGTTCATACTCTTCCAAGGAATGATTGTCAATAGAATGGTCCAGCATCGAGTCGGTGGTTTATCATGGATCAAGATCCAGGCAATAATCCACGTTAACTTCAATATTTCCAGACGACCTAGCAGTAGAATGTAGCATAAACAGAAATTAGCTATCTGTAACTGTGTAACATGTATCTGAATCTTTTTAAAATTTCAGAGAACGAACCTGGAAACAGAAGGCCTTTTTCACTTGGCACTGCAAAAAATTTCAACTCTTCCCTGCTAATAACAATCAACTTGTGGCATGTATCCTTCCCTTGCCATGTCCTCAATCAGAAGCTCATACATTCCAAGGGAATGGTAATTTAACTTGTCTCCGGAATGAAATTCATGTATTGTGGCTCCAATCTCGATCCAGCTACTACCAGGGGTCTTTGATACACCCCGGTTTTTCATCAATATTCTCATCTTTGCAGAGTCATTCCACCTTGTGGCGTCTGCGTACATTTTAGAGGAGATAACATAATTCCCAGAATTTAATGGCTCGGCTTCTAGAAGCAGTTGAGTCACCCTTTCACCCACTTCAACATTCTTGCATTTCTGACAGGCACCGAGGAGTGCCCCCAATGCAACTTCATCTGGTTTTCCAGGCATGGTTTCTATGATGTTCCAAGCCTCATGGACAAGACCTGCACGTGCCAGAAGATCGATCATGCAAGAATAATGTTCAATTTTTGGGACCAATCCAAAGGACGAGTGCATTGACTCAAACAGTTGGCGACCCTCATCAACCAGTCCAGCATGCACACATGCAGAAAGTACTGCAACAAACGTGATGTCATTTGGAGAGGCACCAACATCAATTTTCACCATTTGCCTAAACAAAGACAAAGCATCTTGGGTTTTCCCATGGAAGGCAAGAGCAGATATCATAGCATTCCAAGATGCTTCATTTTTCATGGACATGTTCTCAAAAACTCTCTGTGCGTTGTCTAAGCTCCCGCACTTTGCATACATATCAATCAAGGCGCTGGCAACATATACATCACGTTGCCATCCCCTTCCTGAAGCAAAAGCTTCAATCCATTTTCCCAAATCAAGTGCTCCTGCAAAGGCACATGCAGACAGCACAACAACCATTGTGATTTCATTTAGATCACTGCAAGTCTTCTGCATGCAATCAAACAATCTAATTGCTTCATCAGATGCTCCATTTTGTGCATACCTGAAGAATCAAGTGAACAGGGCGATTAGTGCCAATATGTCCAACCCATGCAAGAACACAAACTGCAAATAAGATGTCTACTTTTGACTCTTCGAATTGCCACGTTCACGTGGCTGTCTTAGCACAGACATCTTAATTGAAAACCTGCTATATTCACAATGGCAATGGCATATAACAGAACAGAACAGAACTAAATACGAAGTTCTTTATACTTACTTGAAGCACACTAAAATGACTCAAAGCAAACCGAAACTACAAGTATAAGGGGCATGACAGAGATTGATACCCGGTTATCATTGCATTCCAGGTAACAACATCCTTTTCCGCCATCTGATCAAACACTCTCCTAGCTGACGTCAACTCCCCGCATTTCCCGTACATATTAATCAATGCAGATCCAACAAATGAGTTGAACTTCATCTCGTTATCCCTCAGATACCCCTCCACCCACCTCCCCAACCCCAAATCCCCCACGTCCCCACACGCCGCAAGAACACTCACCAGCGTGGTCTCATCCGGCAAGCACCCTCCATCCCTCATCTCACCAAACAACCCCACTGCCTCCTTGGCAAACCCCATCTTCGAGTACCCCGAGATCATCGAGTTCCACGACACCAACCCTCTCTCGGGAATTTCATCGAACACCTTCCGTGCAAGGCCCATCTCTCCGCACCTCACGTACATCGTAATCAAAGAATGACAGACATGACCATCTACCCCAAGTCCGCTCTTCACGACCATCGCGTGCCCCGCCTTCCCGTCCCCCACCGCCGAGACGCTCCCACAAGACAGGAACAGAAACGGGTAGGTAAAATTGTCCGGCCTCAGACCCAACACCCTCATCCGGTGGTATAACCGAATGGCGAGGTGGTACTTCTTCCAGGAGGTGGCCAGGGCCCGGATCATGATGTTGAAAGCGAACTCGTTCGGGTTCGGGATCCCGGCGAAGACGAGGGAGGCGTAGTGGAAGTCGCGGAGGTGGATGAGCTGGAAGAGGAGGTTGGTAGGCGAGTCCTCCACTTGGTGGAGGACCATCTGGGCGTGGACCTGCTTCACGCAGCATCTGGTTGGGCTTTGGCTTAGGAGGGATAAGAGGGATTGGCGGGTCGGGTCTTGGATCCGCCGGTGGGTTCCCGGAGATTGTGAGCTCCGGCGAGGGGAATGGCGGGAGATTGTGTTCGAATTTGAAAAGGGTTTCCGCTTGAGCATCCTCTCTTGCGGTCCGAAATTTTCAGCCTGCATAGTTATAGTCAGTGTTTTCTTATATTCACCCCTATAAATTTAATTTTTATTTTATTTTAAGTTTAGTCTATTAATCTTAAATTTTTAGACATTAGACAAATTTGAGTTTTGTTTTCTTTCCAAACAAATTTTTATATAGTAAGAAATGGGTTTGAACTCTGACTACTTGTAACTGTTTAATATCTCGAATTTGATTTTTTTATAATTAAAATATCAACATGTATGGTTAGTAATGAGTATAATAAATATATTTATGAAATTTTTAGGTTGATATAAAATAAAGTTGTTGCTTTGATGATCTCTTGTGCGATGACATTGTAGGTTTTAAAAAAAAATACGTATATTAACTAAAAATTAAAAGATCAGTATCAATTTCCACACATCATGAAAATCAAAATCGATCTTGTAGTCTATATTCGATTTTATTTAACTATACCCATAGAGTCCATACTTCATTATGGCGCGACTTCCGTTGGTTGTTACGGAAATGGCTAAATGAAAGTGTCGTGTGAAAGTGGAAAGGACACCGACAACATACGATTTACTGGTTTTTTTTTCTGCCAACAATGTATGAATTATATTTTTAATAAGATAAAAATTGAATATTATAGCACCCACAAAAATGTCACTCCATAAAACACGTATCCCTTTTTATTACTTTCCCGAGTTCACACTGAACAAGTGGTTTTCAATTGTGACACAAGTCCGACCCAGCTCGTTTCCTAAAATCCCACACTAATCTCCCAAAACATATTTTTCACGGCCAAGAGGAATCCACAGAACCCATTTTTCAGTTGCCCAAAACAAAGACAAATTGAAAATCAAGCAAAGCCACATAAATATCTGGCGGCCCAACTCGTATTACTATATTATCACACGTATTAAAGTGAACTCAACAGAAAGAGGGAAAAGACTTAGTGTCGGTTTGACAAAAGCTAAAAGATTAATTATTTTAAAAAATAAAATTTTGAAATAATCTTTGACTCGAACAACTTTGGGAAAAAAACTAAAAAAGCGAAGAGGAAAAAGAGTAAGACACACATACAACCAATACTTATAGAATGATGATAACATAATTGACAAATTAGTAAAACACTATTTGTTTCGTTTTGTCTGTAGGTCGAAATCACATATTTTTATTGGTCTAAATGATATGATGTAGTTAATTATATTAATATGATGCAGTTAGTCGAAATGAGATGTTGTTTTTAGTCTATATTGTGCTCTTTTACTGGGGGAGTGGGGTCGTCCTTCACCGACATCATGCAACTCCATTGGTATCGTGTTCCTCCACATGCATAGTCTTGTTTCGTTGTCTTAGGTCGGAATTGACCGACAAGGAAAATAGCATGGAGGTCGTCGTTGACGAAAATCTCTGAACAATTAAAGTTAGAAAAATGAAATTAAGGAATAAGAGGGAAAAGAAGAGAGAGAGAGAGAGAAAAGAATGAAAATGTGGAAAAAAAAGGAAAAAAAAAACGAGTATGAATAAAAAACGAAATATTTCAATGAGTTACAGACGTCAAAACTCTGACGCACACCTATTCTGCAAAATTAAAGGACTATATTAAATCTTGTTATTTACGAGTTACCCTTTCTATTAGGTCCAGAATACAATTCGCTATCAAGTAAATCTTGCAAAAGAAAAATCTGGAAGAAAAAATGCAGTCGGACACGGGCACACGGCTAAGCCAAGCGAGAGAGTAAGGCATTGGAAGAGGGCCACGTACGCCATCCCCAAACCACATCCGTTTCATTCCACCATCCTCAAATAAATAGTCGCTTCTGGTCCTAGAAAAAGTAGAATTGTCAGTTTAGTACTTTTAAGTCTTAACCATCTAATTTTGATATTTGGCTACTTCTACTTGGTTCCTCGGTGGGAAATCTGTGACTTAAAGGTACCACCATCTTCCTCTCTTGTTGGTTTTCTTCTTCATCAAACCTTTTAGCTGGCGTTTCTGGGTTTTTTTTTTCCCTCTTCGTTTGTGTTACCTTCTGGCTGATTGTTTTCCCAGTTTTGGAATCGACCCAGTCCGGTTAGAGAGAATACCCATTTGAAAGAAAGCAACCATCTTGGTGTTTTTCTGTGTTGTGTCAATGCAAAGATCGTAGCTTTTTTGTCAAATTACACTTGGTAATTGTCCAGTGCACCCACTAATCTAAGTTAGAACCTTTCTTTCGGTGAAGCTCTCCCATCGAGTATTTAACTCAAGGACTCGAACTCGAGAATTGGTTAGATTAGAACAACTCCCTCTCGAGTTGAGGCTAAGCAATTGTAGCTTAGTTCATCTAGTGGAAGTAGATGTTTGTGTCTTGAGCTCATGTTAGGGCTGTCTTTGATTGCTTTTGCGAAGGATATATGTTTTCTTTTTTCTGGAATTTGTTCACGTGTTTTTTTCTTGCAAGAGATGTTCAAATGTCCCTCTGATGCTTGGAACTGTCAAATTTAGGAGCTTGGTTATTACCTTTTAAGGAGTGATTATTTGGGTTGGAGTCTTATTGCGTTTGGTTTGTGTTTCTCCTGGTAGCAGATGGCAGCATCATCAGCAAGCACTGTGGTGAACGGCTACAAATTACCGTTAGGGAAGGAGCTACATGGACGAAGGCAGTTTCTATCCTCGGATCTTTCACATAAGGCATCTAGAAAGATGGTTGTGAAGGCGTCGGTGGAGATGAATCAGCAGAAAGGGAGAAGAGACATTCTAAAGCTTTTGCTGGGGAATGCGGGAATTGCTGCACCCGTTTTACTAGGAAGTGGTAAAGCCAATGCTGCTGACGACCAAGGGGTTTCGTCCTCCAGGATGTCTTATTCAAGGTTCTTGGAATACTTGGACAAGGACCGAATAAAAAAGGTCGACTTGTACGAGAATGGTACTATTGCTATTGTTGAAGCTGTTTCTCCTGAGCTGGGTAACAGAGTGCAAAGAGTTCGTGTTCAACTACCGGGACTTCCGCAAGAGCTTCTGCAGAAGTTTAGGGAGAAGAACATTGACTTTGCAGCACATAATGCCCAGGAGGACTCTGGTTCATTGCTCTTCAATTTGCTTGGAAATTTGGCATTCCCTCTCATCCTTATTGGTGGCCTTTTCTTTCTTTCCCGGCGTTCTGGAGGAGGAATGGGTGGTCCTGGAGGCCCTGGTTTTCCACTGGGGATTGGTCAATCAAAAGCTAAATTCCAGATGGAACCAAATACAGGTGTCACCTTTGATGACGTCGCTGGAGTAGACGAGGCGAAGCAGGACTTCATGGAGGTTGTGGAGTTTCTGAAGAGGCCCGAGAGGTTCACTGCGGTGGGGGCTCGTATTCCAAAAGGTGTTCTCCTCATTGGCCCTCCTGGAACCGGAAAGACTCTTCTTGCCAAGGCAATTGCTGGTGAAGCCGGTGTACCCTTTTTCTCTATTTCAGGTTCTGAGTTTGTTGAAATGTTTGTGGGTGTTGGTGCTTCCCGTGTCCGTGATCTCTTCAAGAAAGCCAAGGAAAATGCCCCGTGCATCGTTTTTGTGGATGAAATTGATGCTGTTGGGAGACAAAGGGGTACTGGAATTGGTGGAGGAAACGATGAAAGAGAGCAGACACTTAACCAGCTTCTAACTGAAATGGATGGTTTCGAGGGTAATACTGGCGTCATTGTGGTTGCCGCAACTAACAGAGCCGACATCCTTGACTCCGCATTGTTGAGGCCTGGACGATTTGACAGACAGGTGATAATTTAATTTCTCTTTTCTTCATTTCTTCATAATATTTTTTCCAAGAAGTTGTTGCTTACAATTTTTTGTACAGGTGAGTGTTGATGTCCCAGACGTTCGTGGAAGGACTGAGATATTGAAAGTGCACGGAAGCAACAAGAAGTTTGATGCAGATGTTTCTCTTGAAGTGATTGCCATGAGAACACCTGGTTTCAGTGGAGCTGATCTTGCAAACCTTCTAAACGAAGCAGCGATATTGGCTGGGCGGCGTGGAAAGACGGGAATCTCGTCTAAAGAGGTTGATGACGCTATTGATAGGATCGTGGCTGGAATGGAGGGAACTGTCATGACCGATGGAAAGAGCAAAAGTCTCGTTGCATATCACGAAGTGGGCCATGCTATATGCGGGTGAGTGCGCTACCAAGTTTATAACCTGAGCAGTTTTTATGTTTTGTTTTGTTCGCTTCTTACATTTGCCTTTATCTTCCTCTTGTTTTAGGACTTTGACTCCGGGACATGATGCTGTCCAGAAAGTTACTCTGATCCCTCGTGGGCAAGCGAGGGGTTTAACCTGGTTTATCCCCGCCGATGATCCAACCCTCATTTCAAGGCAGCAACTATTTGCAAGAATTGTGGGAGGACTTGGTGGCCGGGCTGCAGAAGAGATCATTTTCGGTGAGCCAGAAGTTACAACGGGGGCAGCCGGCGATTTGCAGCAGATCACTGGTTTGGCTAAACAGGTAGACCCTCATCGCCTTTAAGCCGATGCCTGGATTAATCCTTGTTCTTTTTGTTCCATGTAGCTAAAATTGTGTTGTTCTTTTAAGGAGGAACTGTTGGCTAAGATTTCTGTTAATCTATCTCAGATGGTTGTTACATTCGGGATGTCCGATATCGGTCCATGGTCGTTAATGGACTCGTCGGCGCAAAGCGGCGATGTCATCATGAGGATGATGGCGAGGAACTCAATGTCCGAAAAGCTGGCCGAAGACATCGACAATGCAGTGAAGAGGCTATCAGACAGTGCCTACGAGATCGCGCTGACCCACATCAGGAACAACCGCGAGGCGATAGACAAGATCGTCGAGGTCCTCGTCGAGAAGGAAACACTGTCCGGCGACGAGTTCAGGGCAATCCTATCCGAGTTCGTCGAGATTCCTGTCGAAAACAGGGTCCCTGCTACACCTGTTGTTGCTTTATAATTTCGTCCATTTTCAACCTATAGGTCGATATATCATCCATCACTGTTCATATAAACTCCTATTGTACACCTTTACTGTCACCGAAATAACCAATATACTGTTGAGTAAGATGAACTTTCGGTTCGATTATAACTTAAAGCTCCAACTTTCTGTTCTTCCATTTCACCTAAATTACACGAGAAAAAATCTCAGGATTCTGTCAAAATTATTTCTTTAACCTAGCATGAAAATGCGGATTTGGAAATGAATTTCCTTGGACGAATGATCTGGGAATGTAGCTAAACTCAACGAATTTTGCGGAAAATTTTGTCGTTTTTTTAATCAATAATTATAGTGTTGTTTTATTAGTTCAACGAAACTTGTCAACTAACATAAGGCTGGCTATTTTTTTATTTTATTTTTTTTTGCGTAGCCAAAAGGCTGGCTATTAGTTACGCGGTTCCGCCAAAAAAAAAAAAAGTTGTGCCGTTGGTAACGAACAAATTGAAAATTGGCGGCGGGAGCACACAACTCCAAATGTATGGGAATTTAATCAGACAAGCTTCTTCTGTCGCGGTTCGTCTGAAGCGCGTCTATTCTAACACCACAATCTCAGCGTCCGTACATTTCCCCGACCCGGAAACGGACATCGCCTTCCTCTGTTCTAGAGGCCGTACAAAAGAGGCCTTCGAGAGATACCGACGGGAGATATGGACCAACCCGGCTCTGTTTCCTCTTTTCCTCCAATCCTGCATCCCCGACAAGTCCCTCCTCGTCGCGCAGCAGCTCCACGCCCTCGTCCTTGCCTCCGGGTACTTCGCCCACGACAAGTTCGTGCGGAACCACCTCCTCAACATGTACTGCAAGATGGGCGAGCTCGGGTCCGTGCTCCAGGTGTTCGAAGCAATGCCGAGGAGGAATGTCATGTCTTGTAATATACTGATCGATGCGTTGATTCGCGGTGGGGACTTGTTGGCTGCGGAGAAAGTGTTTGATGAAATGCCTGAGAAGAATGTCGCCACGTGGAATGCGATGGTCGCTGCGTTTGTGGAGTTTGAGTGCAATGAGGTTGGGGTTGGTTTGTTTAGGGAGATGCTGGTGGCGGGGTTTGCGCCGGATGAGTTCACGCTGAGTAGCGTGCTTAGTGGGTGTGCGGGGATGAGGGATTTGGGGTCGGGGAGACAGGTGCATGGGTGTGTGGTGAAATGTGGGTTTGAGAACCACTTGATTGTTGGGAATTCGTTGGCCCATATGTATATGAAGAGTAGGAGTTTGGGGGAAGGGGAGGAGGTTATTAGAGCGTTACCAACTCGAAGCGTGGTCGCGTGGAATACACTCGTTGCGGGGAAAGCGCAGAATGGACGGTCTGAAGAAGTGATGGAACAGTATTGTATGATGAGGAAAGTAGGCTTAAGACCGGATAGGATTACGTTTGTGAGTGTGATTAGTTCATGTTCCGACTTGGCAACACTCGGCCAAGGTCAGCAGATCCATGCCGATGCGATCAAAGCCGGTGCTGGTTCTGTTGTTGCCGTGGTTAGTACTTTGATTAGTATGTACTCGAAGTGTGGATGCCTGGAAGACTCTGTGAAAGCATTCTCGGAATGCAAAGATGAAGATGATGGTGTTTTATGGAGCTCGATGATCTCTGCCTACGCATTTCATGGATGTGGGGAGGAGGCTATTGCGCTGTTCGAACGTATGCAGCTTGAATGCATAGGGGTGAATGATGTTACATTCTTGGGCTTGCTCTACGCATGTAGCCATTGCGGATTAAAGGAACAAGGGATGCATTATTTTGATTTGATGAAAGAGAAATATGGACTGACCCCCAAATTGGAACACTACACTTGTATGGTTGACCTGCTCGGTAGAACGGGTTGTCTAGACGAGGCAGAGGCTGTCATAAGATCAATGCCTGTGAAAGCCGATGCTGTTATCTGGAAAACTTTGCTCTCCGCGTGTAAAGTTCACAAGAAAGTGGAGATGGCCAGAAGGATCGGGCAAGAAGTTCTCAAACTCGCTCCTGATGATTCATCTTCGTACGTGCTGCTCTCGCACATCCACGCTTCTGCCAGGAGTTGGCAGGGTGTTTCAGAGGTGAGAAAGGCAATGAGAGACAGGAATGTGAAGAAAGAACCAGGTGTAAGCTGGTTCGAGCTGAAGAATCATGTTTATCGGTTTGCTATGGCTGACAAGTCCAATCCGATGTCGGAGGAGATTGACCTCTATCTAAAGGAGTTAGTGGAGGAGATGAAGTTGAGGGGTTACAGGCCCGATACCGGATCCATATTGCACGACATGGACCATGAAGAGAAAGAGAACAGCCTGGCTCACCATAGTGAAAAGTTGGCAGTTGCGTTTGCTCTGATGAACACTCAGCCCGGTGTGCCAATCAGGATAATGAAGAACTTGCGCGTCTGTGGCGATTGCCATGTTGCTTTCAAGTACATTTCTGACATTAAAGGCCGAGAGATTATCGTTCGAGACAATAGTAGATTTCATCGTTTTAAAAATGGAGAATGCTCTTGCAGAGATTTTTGGTAAGAAATAAAAATGGAGTGCTCTTGCAGAATTTTTGGTAAGACCATTTCGAACCTTCGAATCAAATTGGTTCGATACGGTTCATTTTATCTATGTGAATTGATACAATTGAAATATGAGATGAGCACAAAATCTGCAGACGTTACCAGAAGAAAAATCTTCAAAGATCAGGTAGCACTTTCCAAAATTGTCAATTCCAGGAGTACCACCCCACGAGCCATGAGGACGACACTTTCATTCTACAAACAAAATTACATGGTATTCAACTATATACAAAGAAATAACGCCATTCAAGTTCCTGTCACCTTTTCGAACACTTAATTAGAGCAGCATCCAATTCTTTTGAAAACAGAGGCCTCATGTTTCACATTTATGGTCTCTCCTTTGGATGGAACAGAAGTAGATTCATCCCCGCCTGCCTCGACTGCCCTCCTGCTCGCAATCCTATATATCTGAGTGAGGATTTCAGTGAAAGCGTTTTCCACGTTTGTCGCGTCTAGCGCTGAAGTTTCCATGAAGTAGAGGGACTCCCTCTTGGCAAAATCCTAGCCAACTTCAGTTGAGACGGCTACGAGGTGCCGAAGATCTGACTTGTTGCCAATAAGCATGACCACAATGTTAGGGTCTGTATGGTCCCTGAGCTCCCCGAGCCACCTCGCAGCATTTTCGAAAGTGGCGTGTCGTGTGATATCGTAAACAAGCAACGCCCCAACTGCTCCTCGATAGTAAGCACTTGTGATTGCACGGTACCTGCAAGGCAACAACATTCTACAATCTTAACCGGCTGAAATTGAATATGTGCATCAGATTGCCATGAAAACAAAACTTCAAATGTTGCACATATCACATTGACCCACCCAAGAAGATTTTATAGATGAGAATCAAAATTGTGGATTTGTACATCAAGGCTTAAGCACTATCAGAATTAAACACAACTTTTACAATACACGTTAACTCATCTCATCCCTCAAATTACTAAGAATCAGATTCAATCGCCACGTCCATTCGAAGCAGAATGAAAAATGAACCGTGTCCTCAGTCTCGATGGATGAAGGCAACATCAATGTATCTTAACGCTCCATTAAGCCTAGAGGAAGCATAATTTCTTCAATTACGAACCCATGGAAGTTCCTTAACATTCAATAACATAATCAAGGAACATCAGAATGAATTTATCAAACCCTACATGGAAAAATGAAAGCATATCTCCAACTCCTGGTCATAATTATCCGGATATCCCGATTTTCACTAACATCACGAACTCTTAGAAGTTCATCTACCTGGCAACCACATACCACCCCTGATTGCCTCATAAAACCCTGAAGAACTTATCAGCTTCGACTGTGACTACTTTCATTGAAGAGCCATCTCGGAACACCGAATCGAATACATGTCTCCTCATAAAATAAAGCATGCCTCCAATTTAGTCGTCATGATTGTTCGGATAATTCCCATTTTTGTTAGAATCACGAACTCGCTAGTCCTCTACCTTAGCAACCACATACCACCACCAATTGCCTCGCAACAACACAAACCCTGAAAGAACAATTTATCAGCTTCGAATGTGTCCGGTGACACAGAAGAGCCATCCCGGAACTCTGAATCAAATACATGTCTTCCATACCTACAGCTACATGAATCTACCAACCAAAAACATCTCAGCTCACTCCACAAAGTGGGAAACTTGAAGCTTCTAACATCAACAAGAAAGAAACTTTGACGAGAATAACAAGCAACCCAAATCTGGGCCAGCAGTGTCCCAAATCTGGGCCTTGACGAGCTTGGAGTCAATGGTCTTGGTGGCGAACTCGATACCAATGGTGGACTTGGGCTCAAGGTTGAACTTGTTCTTGGTGAAGCGGGAGAGAAGAGGTTGGACTTGCCCACACCGGAGTCCCCAATCAGCACCAGCTTCAACAGGTAGTCGTACTCCTCCTCGTACCCCGCCATCTTTATCTATCTATCTATCACGTTTCTTCTTTCTTTTTTTAGGCCTAAAACAAAATTCATTCCATTAAAAATTGGCAAAACCAATCGGGAGCAGAATACAACTTCAAAATGTTCCGATGTATCTAGGGCCGTCAGGATCTGCTCGTCCACCAGGTCGAATAAGGCAATCTTGAGGCTGATCCGAATCTTAAATCTTTTGGAGCAACGTAAGAAAAACCCCCGAGTTATTTCCTGCATCAGTTCATGCCACTGACTGTGCAGAAGAACTTACTTTAAAAAACTCCTCTCGCTTGCAACTCATACCGTAACTCCTCAGCTTCCTTGTTAAATCCTTCCGAGGCTATGCCATCACAAAGAATAATGTACGTGGACTTGTGGGGTTTGCATCCCTTAGAAACCATGTATGACAAGAAGTCAATGGAATAATAAGTCAGCTGGGACTTGCAAAGTTCAGAGATAATAGAATTGTAGGTTCCTGTCCTCGATCGCTCTCCCAACTCCTCCAACTTATCACATAAGTATATAGCCTTTTCAATTTCCCCTCCCCGGCAAAGCCCGCAAACAAAGGAAGTGTAAGCTCTCATGTCAGGCTTAATCCCCTTACCCTGCATTTCATGCCACAATTCTACAGCTTGATCTGTTTTTTCAGTTCTACAAAGCGCATCAATTATGATAGTGTAACTGATAACACCATGCTCTACTTTGATATTGTCTAGAATATTCAACGCCAGCCCAACTCCCCACCTTTGCACAGGCCATCCATGATCGTGCTATACGTGACAACATCTGGCTCCACTTTCATATTGTCTAGAACATTCAATGCCTGCTCCAACTCCCCACGTTTGCACAGGCCATCCAAGATCGTGTTGTACGTGACAACATCAGGCT
>SOPF01024616.1:63486-84994 GCA_012979155.1 Hypericum perforatum | reverse complement strand
TGAAAAGGAAAAGAAGTGGAGAGTTCTTCTGCCTTGAGATGTTTCAAATGCAATGAGATGGGACACAAATCTAGTGATTGCCCAAAGAGAAAGTTCGTGCAAGTTTGTGAGAAGGATGATGAAGAAGAGCAATACAAATCACTCTATTGTGCCCTAGTTGAAGAGAGTGCGGAGGAAGAGTCTGATGATTGTGAAGATGATGGAGAATATTGTGGTGTCATTCAGAAGGTGGCACTAACCACAACCAAGAAAGAGGACTCTCAAAGGCACAATCTATTTCGCACGAGATGTCACGTTGGAGATGAAGTGTGCGAAGTTATAATAGATAGAGGGAGCCAGGAGAACTTTGTGAGCAAGCACATGATTAATAAGCTTGGTCTCAAAGTTACACCACATCCAGCTCCTTATTCCATTGGATAGGTGCGATCTGGTGGAGGGATCAAAGTCAATTCCAAGTGTGTAGTTCCAATTTCCATTGGCAAGTTCAATGACGTGGTGACTTGTGATGTCTTGGAGATGGATGCTTGCCATATCCTCTTAAGATGACCTTGGGAATTTGATAATCAGGCAGTCCATAAGGGAAGAGAGAATGTTTACAAAGTAAAGAAAGGAAATCAACACTTCACTCTCCTTCCAAGGAAGCCAAAGCAAGGGAGGATACACCTAAACAGTACCATGCAGATTGTGTCCCTCATGATGTCACCTAATGCACTACGTTCCACGATCAAAGAAGTTGAAGGATGTTACATATTCGTGATGAAAAGTGCTATGAAACATGAAGAAAACTCGGAGGATGATCTTCCTAATCAAATCAGGGTGTTGCTTGATCTTTTCCCCGAGGTTGCACCTGAAGAACTACCAAAGGGTGCCACCCTTGAGAGAAATTCAACATCAGATCAATCTGATCCCAGGTGCAACTTTACCAAACTTGCCTCATTACAAGATGAGTCCGCAAGAGAAAGAAAAATTGAGGAGGCAGGTTTATGAATTTTTGGAGAGAGGCTACGTGCAAGAAAGCCTTAGCCCGTGTGGAGTTCCTGCCCTCTTGGTTCCGAAAAAGGATGGCACTTAGAGAATGTGCATGGACAGCCGTACCATTAACAAGATAACTGTGGGGTATCGCTTTCCTATCCCTCGTTTGAATGATATGCTTGATAGCTTATGTGGTGCAGTTATCTTTTCAAAGATAGACTTGAGGAGTGGGTACCATCAGATTTGCATTCGCCTTGGTGACGAGTGGAAGACCGCCTTCAAGACCAAGGATGGTGAGTGGCTTGTCATGCCATTCAAGCTGACCAACGCACCAAGTACCTTCATGCGCTTGATGTACCAAGTCATGAAGCCATTCTCGGACAAGTTTGTTGTCGTATACTTCGATGACATTCTTATTTTCAGCAAGTCAGAAGAGGAGCACTTGGATCAATTAAAGCAAGTGTTCGTTGCTTTAAAAGAAAATAGTTTGATCATCAACTTGAAGAAATACCTCTTTTGGAAGGAGAAGTTAATGTTCCTTGGATTCGTGGTTGGGAAGGATAGAGTTTAGGTCGACCAATCTAAGGTGGAAGCCATTCGCTCATGGCCTGTGCCTTGCAATGCAAGCCAAGTACGAAGCTTCCTTGGTTTAGCAAGCTTCTACCAAAGATTCATCCACAATTTCAGCATGATTGCGGCACCTCTTATTGCCTTGCTCAAGAAGCAATCAAAGTTTGAATGGGACAAGGAGGCAAGATGAGCTTTTAAGGAGCTAAAGGAGAAGCTGAGCTCCACTTTGGTACTTGCACTTCCTGACTTTAATAAACTCTTTGAAGTAGATTGACGTAGGGCGTCAAAACTAACCAAGACATCTGCACGTGTGCATGAGATTGTATGGGATCAATAAATGACATGCATGGTGTAAATATTTTGTTTTATTTCTCTTTATGTTTAAAACTCTCCGTATGCTTGTAATAATTCCTGAGAAGGCGAAAAAGGCAAGATGATTAATGCCATTAAAGTGAGGTTAAAGTGGATGAAAAGGCAAGAGGGAAGCTGGACAAACGCCCTTTATTTGTGCCTTTAATCCCGCCTTCCTTTAAAAGCTAATCAAGGAAGATAAATAAGATCATTCGAATTATTACCCAATTGACTTGAGTCAAACTTAATTACGGTGTGGCCGTGTTGTGTGCGATTATTACTAGCCTTAGCTGGCCGTTCTAGATCAAATTTAGAACTCATTCAGCTTGTGTCACGAAAGTGATCCTCATTGAATTTTATCCTAAGTTCGAAATTCCAACGATCAACTTTCCATTTTTTGAAATCATTCAAGTTTAGATTTCTAGCTGCGTTACGTGGTATCAGAGTGAGTCTACAGTTGAATCATTCTCCGTATTGATTCGTTGAGGGAATATATATTATAACCTGGTGAGGAACGAGTGAGCCCATCCACGAGCTGATCCACAGGGGATCCAGAGTCCCGTCTAACCACCTAACACCACTAAAATCTGTTGCAACATGGCCGATCCTAATAACATTCCAAACTCAGATATGAGACAAAGGTTTGCCACCTTGGAGGCTGCCATCATGGAGATGCAAACACAGCTCGCTAACATGGTTGTGCAACCACCTCAACCCGCAAGGCGTGATCATCCACCTATTCCTGAAGAAGATGCGTATGAAGGAGACTCAGATGCTACCCTAGAGGGAACGGAGGTGCTCGAGGACGTGGTCAAGGAGTTGTTGGCCAAGGAGTAAGAAGATACGTATATAGTACTGAAGAGAGGATTGAAAGGTGAGTTGATAGGCCTTTTAAAATGAATATTGAGAAATTCTACGGGGACATGGACGTAGAAGGTTTCCTAAATTGGTTAGACTCCGTGGAGAAGTACTTCGCCTGCATGGATCTAACTGAAGAGCAAAGGGTCAATTACGTGGCCTTCAAGCTTGAATCAGGGGTAGCCGTTTGGTGGAGAAAAGAACAAGAATCCAGGAGGAGAAGAGGAGATCCACCGATCAGAGATTGGCCTATCATGGAGCGAGCATTGAGAGAGAGGTTTCAACCCATGGATTACCACCAAACCCTCTACTCTCAATTATTATTTGTACTCAGGGTAACCAAACCATGGAAGAGTATACGTCCAAGTTCATGAGGCTCGCATCTCGTAATGACATAGAGGATAATGAAGACCAAATGATTGCACGATATGTTGAAGGGCTTCATTATGAAATTAGGAACCGCATAGAGTATGATATGTTCTTGTATTTCAATGATGCATGTGCGAAGGTGAGAAAGATTAGAGCTGCCTTGAGGAAGAAGAAAATGACGTTCACACATTATTCAGGCCCGGGTCAGTCTTCCACTCTTCCTAAAGAAGGCATGAAGAAGAGTAACATGCAAGCAAGTGATACAAGAAACCCTCCTAAGAAACCTGTCCAAGAGAGTGCACCAAACAAGTGAAAGACTCCCGTGACCATGTCAACTATTCGATGCTTCAAGTGTAACGAGAATGGTCATAAATCAAGTGACTGTCCAAAGAGGAAGTATTCAAACGTGTGTGAACGAGATGAAGAGGAGATCCAGTCAACCAGTGCTTTCTTGTGTGCACCCGTAGAAGAAAGTGGAGAGGAGGATCAAGAGGATTCTGAAGGAGAGGAGGAGTTTTGTGGTGTCTTGCAAAAGATGGCCTTGGCTACAACCAAGAAGGAGGATTCACAACGACACAATCTTTTCCGCACTAGATGCCATGTGGGAAAAGAAGTATGTAAGGTGATCATAGATGGAGGGAGCCAGGAAAATTTCGTGAGTAACCAAACCGTGGAGAAGCTTGGTCTGAAAGTTAAGCCTCACCCTTCACCCTACACCATTGGATGGGTGCGCTCTGGTGGGGGAATTAAAGTGAACTCGCAGTGCACAATTCCAATTTCCATTGGGAGGTACTCGGATGAGGTAGAGTGCAACATCCTAGAGATGGATGCTTGCCATATCCTTTTAGGTAGGCCATGGGAATTTGACAACAAAGTTGTGCATATGAAGTGAGAAAAGGAGGAGAAAGCTACACTTTATTGTCGAGAAAGCCTAAGCATGATAAGGGCCTATTGAACAGTAGCATGCACTTTGTATCAATGATCACGTCTACTCAAGACTTGGAGGATTCTCTTCAAGAAGCTAGCTGGTGTCACGTTTTGGTGGTAAGAGAAAGAGATCCAAAGGAGGGAAGTTAGTTAAGGAGCTGCCAGAACCCGTGGTGAAGTTATTGAATGACTTTCATGAAGTGGTGGCCGAAGACTTGCCAAAGGGGTTACCACCTCTACGAAACATTCAATATCAAATCGATTTGATTTTGAGCTCGACACTTCCAAACCTTCCGTCCTATAGGCTCAGTCCTAAGGAGAATCAGATACTCCGTGATCAAGTCCAAGAGCTCCTAAAGAAGGGATATATTCAAGAGAGCTTGAGCCCGTGTGGTGTACCCATGCTTTTAGTCCCTAAAAAGGATGGTGGATGGAGGATGTGCATGGATAGCCGAGCAATCAATAGGATCACGATTGGCTATCATTTTCTTATCCCAAGGGTGAATGATATGCTCGACACACTTAGTAGATCAACAATCTTCTCCAAAGTTGATTTATGAAGTGGATACCACAAAATTAGGATACGACCAGGAGACGAATGGAAGACGACCTTCAAGACAAGAGATGGCCTCTACGAATGGCTAGTCATACCCTTCGGATTGTCAAATGCCCCGAGTACATTCATGAGGTTGTTGTACCAGGTACTCAAACCATTTCTTGACAAATTCATCGTGGTATAGTTTGACGATATCTTGATATTTAGCCGATCAGAAGCAGATCAGGTAAAGCATTTGCATGAGGTCTTTTGTGCACTACACAAAAATAAATTGTTTGCCAATCTGAAGAAATGCGTATTTTGGCAAGAAGAGCTTATATTTCTTGGTTTTATGGTTGGTGCGCATAGAATTAGGGTGGACAATGCCAAGGTTGATGCGATCAACAAATGGCTGATTCCGTGCAATACAAATCAGGTCAGGAGCTTCCTTGGGTTGGCCACATTTTACAGGAGGTTTATTAAGGGTTTTAGTACCATTGCTGCGCCATTGACCTCGTTATTGAAGAAGGGGACTCCTTTTGTGTGGAGTCGAGAAGTTAATGAAGCCTTTGATGAGCTTAAGGCAAGATTGAGCTCAGCTCCCGTGCTAGCTCTACCAGACTTTCATAAGCTGTTCAAAGTTGATGTTGATGCCTCAGGTGTGAGAATCGGAGTAGTGTTGTCATAAGAGAATAGTCCAATAGCCTTCTTTAGTGAGAAGCTGAGTGAGCATCGTCAAAGCTGGTCTACTTACGAGAAGGAGTTTTATGCCATTTTTTGTGCTTTGAAGACATGGGAGCACTATTTAATTAGCAAGGAGTTCGCACTCTTTTCGGATCATATAGCTTTCAAATTCCTCAATGACCAATCGAAGTTTACGAGCCATATGCACGTTCAATGGTCAACATACCTTTAGAAGTTCCTATTCAAGATTACACATAAAAGTGGGGCACAAAATGTTGTTGCTAATGCCCTAAGCCGATGAGTTGCACTCCTGACTGAATGGAGAACGAAGGTAACTTCTTTTGATTGCCTATGTGACTCGTATGAAGAGGATGATGATTTCAGGGACATTTGGCTGAAGTGCAAGGAAGGATCAGGATATGGTGAATTTTACATACATGATGGATTTCTAATGAGAGGAAATTAGCTTTACATACTGTTCTCGCGCCTCTCAGACGAGAGGGTCTACTCTTATCCTTATAACTTTTTTGCTATTTTTCTAGATGATAGGTCGTCTACATGGACAACCTGGCATGCGCCAATTATGCCTGGCGTGCGCTAGGTTTAACGTTTTCGAAGAGTTGGAGTACGCCAACTCTTTTGGCGAGTGAATTTAAGCCTCGGATGGCCAAAAGTTGGTGTACACCACCAATTTCTAGCGTGCGCCAACACAGCAGTTTTTTTAGCAGAGTTGCACAAATGAGTAAGTAAGGGAATATCGTCCCACAAGGACTGAGTTTGAAGCTTCAACTTGGTTTAGTACTTGTCTAAGATCAATTTATGAGGTGGTTTGATTTGAACACTCGTTCTAAGTCGAATTATGAATCTAACAAATTATGAACTTAACTACTTTGAAGGTTTGGTTTTTAAAACAGAATTTTAGCAACTGAATAAGCACAAGTGAGCAAGGTGAACTTAAAACCACAATAATCATCGAATTCAGAAGGTTTACTAAGTATATAACATGGTCCTAGTGTTTCGAAATTAACCAAACTACACTCTCGTCCTAGAATGGCTTAAATTGCTTCTTTACAATGCTTAGAATGGTAAGATGTTCTCTCGACCCCAAAAACCAACTAAGCACAGCAAAGAACCAAATATATGTATCACTTTAAGGACAATAAATCACTGAGTAAGAGTATTAGCAACTCGAACCAACAACTTATCTAACTAACCTTTTCATTTAAAACTATCTCCTCTCGGTTTCAAGTTGTAAACTAACTTCTACCCTTGGTGATCAAGCAAGTTTAGCATGGCATTAAGTTCGTTAGTTTGACATGTTTATCATGTTTTTAACCCTCTAAACCATGACTAAGTAGTGGCTTTAAGCCACCAAACTCACCGATTAACTACTCACACATGCTTGCAAAGAACAATATACACATAAACATAAACATACTTAGCATTAATTAACTAAAAATGAAGAGTTTAAGTGAAGAAAGCTTTACAAGGGTGAAGCTAGCTTTCTTCCTCACGTTCTTCACTGAAAGATGGTCCAAGTTTTTTTGCTGCTCTCTCTCTCTCTCTCTCACACACTTGTCTATTCTACACTAATGTTCATTATTAGCATAAAACAAAAGTCAAAAGTCAAAACTAATATAAACTAATATAATATCCTAACTACTATCCACCCTCTATCCATATTGGTCTGCCATGGTCACTAGAAGGCCAAGAATTCCCGAGTGCATGGCCCTCTCCATTGTTTTCCACTCAAAGAGGCAAGTGGCAGCTCTATCACTATCTGGTATGGCGTACGCCAATTGTGCCTGGCGTGTGCCAGATCCTCAGGTGCTCGGTCGTTCGCGTCTGGTCATTCTTGCTCGTGGTCGTTTGCTCCTGGTTCATCATTAGCATACGCTACCTTTCTCTAGCGTGCGCCAGGTCCTCAGCTTTGCTCTCTCGCCTTCGCATCTTTCCTCTCGTCCATGCATCTGCTCGTCTAACTCGGTCGTCATCCATTTCCTCAAATTAGCTCCTAAAACCATAAAACATAATGAGAAACAAAATACACAACTAAAAACATGAAATAAACAAAACTACACCAAAGATAACTAAAACTCAAATAAAACAACCTAAAATACTAAAAACGGACTAGAAAATGGACACAAGTAATGAGTGTTTTTGACACTCATCAATACCAAAGCTAAAGTATTATCTATTAAATGGTGATGTGATTATAGCTTCAAATTGGACAAGACTATATATACTTTATGCCATTGGTGTGTATATTGCACCATGGATCTCCAATGTTGTTGATGGCAGGTATCTTAGTTTCTTTTTCCCAATACTGAATGGTAGGAACTTTAACTAGAGCAAGGTTATAGCAGATCAAGTAAACTCTAAGAAAAGACTCAAATGCGGACAACATCAAAACAAAAATCACAAGAAACACACAAACACAAAATGAGGTAAAGACTTGGCAAGACTATATCAAAACTTAACTTCCCTTTAAAACATCAACTTATATTAAAATCTCATCATAAACCTAGTTAGTTCATTAATTCAATGCACAAAATACTACAAACTAGTAGTCACCTTGACACTCTATTGTTTAAACAAGTGTTGACTCTATGTAAAAGACACTAGAAGGTTAAACTCTCGATGATAGTAAAGTGTATCACTCATATAATGTGAATGGTCAACTTCTTATCACTCGCATACTAGTCAATATCTCAAAGCATCCTACGTCCTACTCAGCGCTACCTAAAAGTCGCAATAGTTGTAAATGATCAGGGGGCTTTTTCATAGGGTTGTAATGGGGCTGAAGGTCAGGGTGAGGTAAAATATATGGGAAGTGGCTAAACCACCCAATCCGAGGACTCAATACATGAACTAAGCAGTCAATCGTCTAATCTAAAACATCCTCACCAAGTATAATAAACGTACACTCCCCAATCTCCCAATATACAAAGACCTAGAAGCCCAAGTTTTGCCTAAACTTATGCTTATTTGACTTCACACATTTTTTTTTTCTTCTTTTCTTCTTTTCTTTTCACTTTCTTTTTCTTTTCTTTTCTTTTCAGTTTTTTTTTCTTTTCTTTTCTTTTCACTTTCTTTTTCTTTTTCAACATGCTATAACTCATGCACGTGTCTAAGCAAAACTCGACTTCTCAACATGGTCATAAACTATAAAATAAAATCCCAACATATACCCCAAGTCAGTTTCAGATACTGACCAATCATAATATAAACATTCCCAACAAGCGTAACCTAAAAGTCCTTGAATCAAATGATCAAAGGTAGAGAAGATGGTGGATAATAGGCTCAAAGTTGGCTTCCTCATCTAAGATCAATAAAAAGGCTCGACTCAAATGGTTTTACGCAAACGGTAATAAGGGATTTTGGCTCTAAGGCTCTAGGCTCAAATATCAAAGAATGCCCCATCATCTCACAACTCCCACACAACCAAGACCACGATAAGTACTAGTAGGATACCTCGATTAACTAACACTAGTATGCACCTCATGAAAAATAGAGACTGGTGTCTCTTCCATCGGCTCAAACTTTACAAGGAATACTCAAAAACCCTCTAGTCTAGTCTACATAGTGAAACTACTTACCTAAACAACAGAGTGTGAGGTTTCTACCAATTTCTAGGCATTGTGCTCGAATTAAATTCCTAACTAAGAGTTTGATAAAATTCTAACACAAGTTGAAAATTTTTGAGGGGGTCAAATTTTTGAAAAATTCATGCCAAGTCTAAACCTATACAACCTAGACACTCTAAACAACCTAAAAAGAAAGATTCCTTGGTAGGAACCCTCCCCCACACTTGAGTGACACATTGTCCTCAAGGTGTCTAAATCACGCAAACAAAAACACAGATAACATACGAACATTAAAAGAAAACAAACATGTAAGAAAGTAAAAACAAAGATAAACAAAGAAACGAACTCAACAAAAATCTAACACATAAAAGGGCAAATCAATAAAGTAAAACAAAATAAAAAGAATAAGGAAGTAAGAGCTCCCTGTCAATCCCGTGCTGGTGACTATGGTGGAAAGCTGAATCCACTGCCAAAGTTCTCAGCCTACTGTCGCATCTATGTCGCGTGTGCCCTCTGCTCTGCTCTGAATGCCTGCTGTTCCTCCCACTCAGCTCTCTGCTGCTCCTCCATGCGAGTAGTCATTGATGTCAAATGCTGAAGCTGGATGCCATATCCCTGAAGCTGGTCTCCGTAGCCCTGCAGTTGCAACTGCATCACAGAAAACTGGTCATGAAGATCTACCTGCGGGCATGGAGACTGATGGCTCGGTCCAGCCTCGTCATGATGCTCCTCCTTCTCCTGATCCTGCTCCTGAGGGTCAGGTACTTGCGTCGGCAGTGGGAGGCCCAACCTGGTAAGGGTAGCTACGACCGCCTGGCGCTCCACCCATGGCCTGTATCACACTATCTCCTTGCTATCTCTCATCATTGTCCTCTTGATTAGCTTGCTGTAGTTGAGCTTGTTGATATCAAGATCCACCGGCTCTACATATGACCCTGTATACTCTGAAAATCTCGTAGGAAAATAATGACGTGCAATGCGAGAAATGATATGACCTAGGTATAGATGCCTAGGTTCCCTATCGCTAATCGAACGTGTAAAGCAGTCAATTACCATAGCATAAGTGCTAAACCTAACATTCTGGCGGAGACAGGAGACAGTCGATGGCATATAGTTGAGATCAGAACACTTTAGACTCTACCCATTGACCACAAAAGGTCAGAGTCATAAAGCGATGGAGGATACCTAATCAGTGCATTAGGTGCCTTCCCCGACTCGTATCGAGTGAAACCAGTAATCTCATGCCAAGCCTGATGGGCTAAACTAGTTGGGCGAAAATCTAAAGCCCCACCACCACTTGTAAGTTCAAACAGGTCAACAAATTCATCTTCATCCATCTCAAGATCAGTGTCAAATACTCATGCAGTAAATGAACGCCTATTTGCCTAAACCTGCAGAGTGCAGTAGAACTCCATCGCTAACTCCTGTCTAGCCAAAATTGTTCTATCCTTAAAGTACCCCTATCCCATCTTATCAAAAGCCTCATCCAACTCATCAGCTACCCCTAAAATTCTCATCTCACTCCAATTAATCTTAAAATGACTAACAATAGTGAGTTGAGAAAATTGTTGGTACCTCTCTCCCTCCCAATTATTGAAGATTGCAAAGGGAGCATTGTAGCAGTGGCGAATGTCTCTGGGTCGATCTGTTGAAGAATCTGACCCTGATGGTGTAGGAGTCCGCACGCGCTTCCCTATATTCCTCCTGATGATCCGGCTTGATCCTTCAGTTCCTAACATTGTTGATTTGTGTTTTTGGACCGTGGGTAATACGGGCAAAGTCTCCGGGATGCTTGGGCAAGAGTAGATCTAGGTTTCAGATTTGAGAATTCTTATGGATGGTGAATTGTGAGTAAAAATCGGCTGCTGCCGAATATATAGTCCCCCATTTTGACCTACCTGGCGAACGTCAGTCAGTGAATTTTTGGTGAAAATAGCTTTAGCCATTTACATTCTACCTATACCAACTAATTCCAAATACTTAAACTAACAAATTGAAAACAACACACAAATATACATCTAAACTAATTTTTTTGTGTTTTTCTTTAATTTTCAATTTTTTTGGCTTTTATGTACGCTGCGTTCTTGGAAAGCTTGAAAACCAGATGCCCCATTCTGATGGGTCATACTTTGACGGATTGTCAATTATCGTGACCTTTTTGGCACGAAGCCTAACAAGGTCACGATGTATTAGCACAGTCGCTCGATTGGCGTATAGTATTATCTATGGTGCAATCACCATCAAATGTACAACTTCGATATCTGCCGCTCACACAGCTCCTCAATCGCGTACCAAGACGAACTTCCTGGTCTCGCAACCCTTTCAGCACGAAGCTTAACGGGGTCTTGACGCAACAAGACAGTTCTCCCGATTTGCGAAATTGTAGTATGTTTGCTGAAAATATCGTCGTGCTCCAACTTCCCACAATTGTGATAAAACCCAAATCTTGCCATCCTTCGTCTGTACGCACACTTCGATGTTCCTCTTGAATGTTTCTCCAAATTCTCTCTGTATCTCTCAAGTCTCAACATTTCTTTTGCTTGTTTCAGAATGACGAGACAAATGTCTATTGGGATTTTCTTTGAGATTAGTAATCTAAGCAACAATATATACTTAACACAAAACATCCTGTTCTTTATCCTCTAACAGGTAAAAGATAAACACTTTTCTTACTGATCCATCTCTTGTTGTTTCAATAGACACACCTCACAATCGGAGTACCATGATGTACTAGTTCCTTTCCTCATGGTTCTCACTTTTGGCAAGGGGTGACTTGCATGTCGTAAGTAACGACGCTCGATTCTCAAAGTTTCTTTTACCGTACGGAGAATAACTAGGCAAATTTCTAGTGGAAGCTTATTTTTCACTAGAAAACTTACTAGTAAAATGTACTTTGAGAAAAACATTTCTTTCTCTCTTTTAATTCTGCACGTAAAAGAAAATAATATAGTCCATATTAGCGAAATAATAGAAGTAAATACTAATAAAATTAAAAATGAACCTAATAAACCTAAACATGCTAATTTAGAGTCATCAGCTTGACTACTTTTGTGTTTATGCATTATTCAATATATTAACTAATTGCACTTCTGCAATTTGGTTAATGATGTCTCCTCCCAGGTAGATTTTGCATCTTTGGCCATTAACTCTGAATACCTCCCCCTTGGTACTTTGTAAATCAAGTGCCCCAAAAGGGAACACTTTCATAATCGTGTAAGCTCCACTCCATTTAGATTTGAGCTTTCCAGGGAAGAGTTTAAATCTAGAGTTAAAAAGAAGAACATGTTGACCTTCTTTAAAATCTTTTCTGATAATATGGGCATCATGTCTTTTTTTGTCTAGAGTCTTGAGCTTTCGAATGCAAGATCTCGAATTTCTTCTAACTCATAGAGTTGGAGAATTCTTCGTTCTCCCGCCTTTTTGTAATCGTAGTTAAGGGTCTTGATAGCCCAAAATGCACGATGCTCAAGTTCCACAGGAAGATGGCATGCTTTGCCATAAACTAACCTGTAAGGCGACATTCCTATTGGAGTTTTGAATGCCGTTCGATATGCCCATAAGGCATCATCGAGTTTGGTTGACCAATCTTTCCTAGACGATCCAACCGTCTTTTCCAGAATCTTTTTGAGCTCTCGATTCGAAAGCTCCACTTGTCCGCTTGTTTGGGGATGATAAGGTGTTGCCACCTTATAAGTTACCCCATATCTTTTAAGTAGGACTTCAAATAGTTTATTGTAGAAATGTGATCCACCATCACTGATTATTGCTCATGGCACTCCAAATCTTGAGAAGATTTTTTTAAGAAATAGGATAACAACTCTAGCATCATTTGTAGGCGACGCCAAAGCTTCTACCCACTTTGAAACATAGTCAACTCCAACCAAGATGTATTTGTTGCCATACGATGTGGGAAAAGGTCCCATAAAGTCCAATCCCCACATGTCAAAGAGTTCAACCTCTAAAATACCAGATAATGGCATCTCAATTCTTTTTGAGATGTTATCCGTTCTCTGGCAGCGATCACATTGTTCCATATAGGTACGTGCATCTCTAAATATGTAGGGCCAATAAAATCCGCACTCAAATTCTGTTGCTGCAGTCCTAGTTGCTCCATAATGACCTGAGTAAGTAGTGTTATGATATTGCTCTAAAACATTAGCTATTTCCCAATCAGCAATGCACCGTCAAAGCACCCCATCATTACATCTCTTAAAGAGATATGGATCATCCCAAACAAACAATTTAGCATCCCTTAGGAATTTCTTCCTTTGAGGATAACTAAAGCCTGCAGGAATAATTTCTCCAACTAGAAAGTTGGCAAGATCTGCATACAAGGGGGCTTCCACTCTACTCATCGTCATCAGAGTTTCATCAAGAAACTCTTTCTGTATCTTACCATTTTTCTCCATCCCGTCACTTTTTTCTAGACGAGAGAGATGATCTGCGATAACATTTTCAGCTCCTTTCTTATCTTTGATTGACAAATCAAATTCTTGAAGTAACAGAATCTAGCGCATTAAGCGAGGTTTCGCATCTTGCTTTGAGAATAAATGTTTCAAAGCAGCATGGTTAGTATAGACTATAACTTTTGAACCAAGCAAGTATGCTCTGAATTTGTCACAAGCGTAAACAACTGGAAGTAACTCTTTCTCTGTGGTTGTATAATTGAGTTGAGCCCCTGCCAATACTCTACTAGAATAGTAGATGATATGTAGCTTCCCCTCTTTCTTTTGTCTAAGCACACAACCCAAAGCTAGGTCACTTGCATCACACATTAGCTCAAATGGAAGTTTCCAATCCGGCGATGAAATAACCGGAGCTGTTACTAAAGCTTTCTTTAAGGCATCAAATGCCTTCTGACATTACTTGTCAAAATTAAAGGACACGTCCTTCACTAACAAATTAGTAAGAGACTTGGCGATTAGAGAGAAGTTCTTGATGAATCTTCTATAAAAGCCCGCATGACCCAGATAGGCTCTAATTCCTTTAACTGTGGTTGGTGCAATCATCTTCTCTATCACGTCTGTCTTAGCTCTATCCACTTCCATTCTAACTTTAGAAATCTTGTGCCCAAGAACTATTCCTTCATCTACCATAAAATGGCATTTTTTCCAGTTTAGCACAAGATTCTTTTCCTCACATCTTTCTAGTACCTTATCAAGATTTTTTCCAGACAATGATCAAATGAGTTTCCAAATACAGAAAAGTCATCCATGAAGATTTCCATAATCTTCTCATTCATCTCCCAAAATATAGACTCCATACAACGTTGGAATGTTGCTGGGGCACAACTTAATCCAAAAGGCATTCTGCGATAAGCAAAAATACCAAAGGGACAGGTGAAAGATGTCTTCTCCTGATCTCTGGGATATATCGCTATTTGGTTGTACCCTGAGTACCCATCTAAAAAGCAATAGTAAGAATACCCCGCTATTCTTTCCAACATTTGATCAATGAATGGCAAAAGGAAATGATCCTTTCGTGTGGCATCATTCAATTTTTCTGTAGTCAACACACAATCTCCAACTGGTCACAGTACATGTTGGAATTAGTTCTCCCTCATCATTGATTACCACTGTCATTCCCCCTTTCTTTGAAACACAATGGATTGGACTAACCTACTCACTATCCAAAATTGGATAAATAATGCCAGCTTCTAGAAGCTTGATCACCTCCTTCTTCACAACCTCCTTCATATTTGGATTAAGTCTCCTTTGTCGGTCTACCCTTGATCTTGCTCCATCCTCCATGTGAATATGGTGCATCACAATTTCTGGGCTTATCCCCTTGATGTCTGAGATTTGTCAAGCAATTGCCTTAATCCGTTTGTTCACTATTGTGAGCACTTTGTCCTCTTCATTTTTGGAGAGCTTGTTCGAGATTATAATTGGTAACCTCCCTCCATCTATTAAGAATGCATATCTTAGATGAGAGGGTAGTTCTTTTAACTCTAAAGATGGAGCTTTCACAATTGATGGTGGAGTTCGATATCTCAAATGAATTTCCAATTCCTCAAGTAGACTTTTCTTATCAACTTCTTCCTTCACTTCTTCCACAATTTCCTCCTCTTCTTCGTGTTGTCCTTTATCCTCTATTCTCAAAATATCTTCCTTACAACACTCGAGAATACATTCATCAACAACATCAATTTTCATGCACATCCCTTCATCAAGAGGATGACGCATCATACTTGTCATGTTAAACTCGACCTTCTCATCTCCAATTTGTAGAACCAATTTACCATTATGCACATCTACCAATGCATGTGTTGTGTTGAGGAAGGGTCTGCCAAAAATTAGTGGACAATTTTTGTCCTCCGAAAAAATCCAGAACCACAAAGTCAACTGGAAAGATGAACCTGCTGATCTTTACCAGGACATCCTCAACTACACCAAATGGCTTCTTTATAGTTTGGTCTGCCAATTGGAGTAGCATAGAAGTCGGCTTAACATCACACAACCCTAGTTTGCGAAATGTCGATAAAGGCATCAAGTTAATACTTGCGCCTAAATCACATAAACACTTTGGAAACTCAATGTCACCAATAAAACTAGGAATAGTGAAACTCCCAGGATCTTGAAACTTAGTGGGAATATTTTTCAAGATTATAGAGCTACAATCTACCGTAAGGGCGACTGTCTCTTTATCTTCCCACTTCCTCTTCTTCGTGATAAGTTCCTTTAGAAATTTGGCATAGTGTGGAACTTGATCAAGCATCTCAAGAAAAGAGACACTAATCTATACATCCTTCATTTTCTCCATAAAACGGAGAAATTTCTCATCCATTCCCAACTTTCTCTTTACCCTCTGTGGATAAGGTAGAATGGGAATCATTGGGGGTGGCGGTACATAAACTTCTTCTTCTACCGCAACTTTATCTTGTGAAGTTTCCTCTTGCGGCACTTTTTCAACTCTTTCTTCCACAACATCGTCAACCTTATCTTAGTCAGAGTCCACTACTTCACTTTTCTTAGCCTTCTCGTTGACTATTTGAGAGGCTAATTCTTTACCGCTCCTTAAAGCGATAGCATTAACATGACCTCAAGGATTTTCTTCAGTAGAACTGGGGAGTGATCCTGAAGCTCTTTGGGCATTTGTCTTTGCAATTTCCCCAAGTTGTATTTCCATGTTGCGCATGGCAGTTGATTGTCCCCTAAGGAATTGTTGCAAATTGTTTTGCCTTGCCTCTTGGCTTGCCAAGGCTTTCAAGATTTGGCTTTGGTTAATAGATGATTCTCTAGTTTGTTGGATGAATTTCTCTACCTTGTCAAATCTTTCCTCTAGGGCCCCCATTCTTTCTCCCAAAAATCTATGTGGTTGAAAACCAAGTGGTGGTCCTTGTTGTGGTATACGTAATTGTAGTCCTTTATTAGGTTCAATTGCCATATTATCATCATTGCTCCTATCTTTCCACGAGAAGTTAGGATGATTCCTCCATCCAGGATTGTATGTTGAAGAATATAGATTGTTCCCCATTCGGTTTCCTCCTTGTTCTTGACCACTAACAAAATTAACTGGCTCAGTTTGTTGGTTCATCATGGCATATTGACTCATGTCGTGGCCAATGTTGTCACACGCTTCACAATTTTGTTGAATAGCGACAGCATCACTTTATTACAAGTCAAGTCACGTAGTTGTTTTGCCATTAAATCTACCTGAGCTTGTAATGATGAGGAAGCATCAAGTTCAATCATTCCTCTCTTCTCGCTTCACTCAGTTAGTTCTCTCAGCTCTCTGATAGGCTGTTTCTTTCTCTCATTTGTGATTATCCTGTTTGTTGCTACTAACTCTTCCAGAACATGGTAGGCTTCATCTCTTTCCTTCCTCAGAAAATTCTCATTGGAAGCAGCATCAACAGTTCCCATTGTTATCGGTGAAAGGCTAAAATAAAAAGTTTTTAGCAAAGACTCCTTCGATAGACCATGGTGTGGGCAACTCCTCTGCAATTCCTTAAATCTCTCTCAAGTTTCACTCAAAAAGTCTCCTTCATATTGTTCAAAATTTGTGATCTCCTTGACTAGCTTGCTTGTCTTTGAGTATGGGAAATATTTATCCAGAAAAGCATTTGCAAGTTCCACCCAAGTAGTTATTTAAGTATCCTTAAGTTGCTTATAGCATAGTTTAGCCTTGTCCCTAAGCGTGTATGGAAACATTCTTATGTTAACAACATCATCAGAAACTCCCTGATACTTGAAGTTATCAGCTAATTCCATGAAGTTTCCAAGATGGTCATTTGCGTCTTCATTAGGTAATCCATAGAACTGACTCGATGCTTGAAGCATATGAATCACTGCCAGCTTGATTTCGAAGTGATTAGCTTCAATAGCTGGATGCTGGATTCCTATTTTTGCTCCTTCATATATCAGTCTTCCATGGTCCAATAGAGTTTGTCGAGGTGCTTGAGCTTCAGCTCCTTGTCCTTCTTGTCTTTGATCCATCCTTGATTTTTCTCTTTTCTCCTTGCACAATGACCTTTCTAATCGAGTAATGTCTTCTTCAAATTCTAACAGAAGGTTTTTGGTTGACCTGGTTAAAGGCATGCACGTAATTTTCCTCCTTCGTAACTTGTTTTGCAAGTAACGCTAAAAATTTACACTAAATTTTTTTTATATTATTATATTATAATATTATTATAATACATAAAAAGTTTTCCTAACCCAAGTTCGTTCACCAAATCAAGTATTTAAAACTCAATCCCTGGCAACGGTGCCAATTTGTTCTCGCGCCTCTCAGACGAGAGGGTCTGCTCTTATCTTTATAAGTTTTATGCTGTTTTTCTAGACGATAGGTCGTCTGCATGGACAACCTGGTATGCGCCAATTATGCCTAGCGTGCGCTAAGTTTAATGTTTTCGAAGAGTTGGAGTACGCCAACTCTTCTGGCGAGTGAATTTAAGCCTCGGATGGCCAAAAGTTGGCGTATGCCACCAATTTCTGGCGTGCGCCAACACAATAGTTTTTTTTAGTAGAGTTGCACAAATGAGTAAGTAAGGGAATATCGTCCCACAAGGACTGAGTTTAAAGCTTCAACTTAGTTTAGTACTTGTCTAAGATCAATTTATGAGGTGGTTTGATTTGAACACTCATTCTAAGTCGAATTATGAATCTAACAAATTATGAACTTAACTACTTTGAAGGTTTGGTTTTCAAAACAGAGTTTTAGCAACTGAATAAGCACAAGTGAGCAAGGTGAACTTAAAACCACAATAATCATCGAATTCAAAAGGTTTACTAAGTACATAACATGGTCCTAGTGTTTCGAAATCAACCAAACTACACTCTTGTGCTAGAATGGCTTAAATTGCTTCTTTACAATGCTTAGAATGGTAAGATGTTCTCTCGACCCTAAAAACCAACTAAGCACAGCAAAGAGCCAACTATATGTATCACTTTAAGGACAATAAATCACTGAGTAAGAGTATTAGCAACTCGAACCAACAACTTATCTAACTAACCTTTCCATTTAAAACTATCTCCTCTCGGTTTCAAGTTTTAAACTAACTTCTACCCTTGGTGATCAAGCAAGTTTAACATGGCATTAAGTTCGTTAGTTTGACATGTTTATCATATTTTTAACCCTCTAAACTGTGACTAAGTAGTGGCTTTAAGCCACCAAACTCACAGATTAACTACTCACACATGCTTGCAAAGAACAATATACACATAAACATGAACATACTTAGCATTAATTAACTAAAAATGAAGAGTTTAAGTGAAGAAAGCTTTACAAGGGTGAAGCTAGCTTTCTTCCTCACGTTCTTCACTGAAAGATGGTCCAAGTTTTTTTGCTGCTCCCTCTCTCTCTCACACACACTTGTCTATTCTACACTAATGTTCATTATTAGCATAAAACAAAAGTCAAAAGTCAAAACTAATATAAACTAACATAATATCCTAACTACTATCCACCCTCTATCCATACTGGTCTGCCATGGTCACTAGAAGGCCAAGAATTCCCAAGTGCATGGCCCCCTCCATTGTTTTCCACTCAAAGAGGCAAGTGGCAGCTCTGTCACTATCTGGTCTGGCGTACGCCAACTGTGCCTAGCATGCGCCAGATCCTCAGGTGCTCGATCATTTGTGTCTGGTCGTTCTTGCTCGTGGTCATTTGCTCCAGGTCCTCAGCTTTGCTCTCTCGCCTTTGCATCTTTCCTCTCATCCATGCATCCACTCGTCTAACTTGATCGTCATCTATTTCCTCGAATTAGCTCCTAAAACCATAAAACATAATGAGAAACAAAATACACAACTATAAACATGAAATAAACAAAACTACACCAAAGATAACTAAAACTCAAACAAAACAACCTAAAATACTATAAATGGACTAGAAAATGGACACAAGTAATGAGTGTTTTTGACACTCATCACATACCCGACACATCCTTGCATGAACAAGTGATTTGGGAGTTGCACGGAGCTAGATTGGCTGTGCATCAAGGTCGAGACAAGACTTTTGAGGTGTGTCCAAATGCTTTTATTGGCCTAGGATGAGGAAACAGGTAGCTCGCATTGTTAAGAGATGCCGTGTATGTCAAGAAACAAAAGGTGGTTCCACAAATGCGGGTCTATATACACCTCTACCTATCCCTGAAGCAATATGGGAAGATGTTAGCATGGATTTTATTTTGGGATTGCCTCGCACTCCTTGTGGGGTGGACTTGATCTTTGTGGTGATTGACCGGCTCTCAAAAATGGCTCATTTCATTCCATGCAAGAAGACATCCGATACACATGGAGTTTATAAGTTGTTCTTCCAAGAAGTGGTGAAGTTGCATGGCGTGCCAAAGAGTATAACTTCTGATCGTGACGTTCAATTTTTTGGCAAGCTTTTGGAAAACATTGTGGGCATTATTTGATGCAACTTTGAAGTATAGTTCCACTGCGAATCCCCAAACAGATGGGCAGACCGAGGCTACAAACTGAACCCTTAGCAACATGAGGAGTGTGTGCCACGAGAAGAAATGACAATGGGATCTTGCACTACCCATAGCTGAGTTCGCCTATAATGAGGCCGTGCATCGCTCCACAGGCCAATTGCCTTTCTCCTTGGTCTACACTAAAGTGCCAAACCATTTGGTGGACATCTCAATCGTGACAAGACCAAGCAAGGCCAACTCTTCAGCAATCACATTCGCGAAGCACACTCAAGAGGTGCTTGAAGCTGTCAAGGCACGACTTGCATCCACATATGCAAAGGAGAAAGAGTGCATTGATGAGCATCGAAGAGTGCAAGTATTCATGCCTAGAGAACAGGTGATGGTTCACTTTTGCAAGGAGCGAATGCCTGCCAATATGGGAGGTAAATTGGAGCCACGAAAGTATGGTCCATACAAGATCTTGAGGCGGATCAGTGATAACGCCTATATGGTGGACTTGCCCGAAGAGTTTGGGGTCTCTAAAACCTTTAATGTAGCCAATCTGACCCCATACTTTGAAGCCTTCCCTTTGCCCTCGAAGTTAGCCGCTTGGGACAAGCGTATCTCAAGGAGGGGAGGATGACGTAGGGCGTCAAAACTGACCAAGACATCTTGCACGTGTGCATGAGATTGCATGGGATCAATAAATGACGTGCATGGTGTAAATATCTTATTTTATTTCTCTTTATGTTTAAAACTCTCCGTATGCTTGTAATAATTCCTAAGAAGGCAAATAAGGCAAGATGATTAATGCCATTAAGGTGAGGTTAAAGTGGATGAAAAGGCAAGAGGGAAGCTGGACAAATGCCCCTTTATTTGTGCCTTTAATCCTGCCTTCCTTTAAAAGCTAATCAAGGAAGATGAATAAGATCATTCGAATTATTACCCAATTGACTTGAGTCAAAGTTAATTACGGTGCGACCATGTTGTGTGCAATTGTTACTAGCCCTAGCTGGCCGTTCTATATCAAATTTAGAACCCATTCAGCTTGTGTCACGAAAGTGATCCTCGTTGAATTTTATCCTAAATTCAAAATTCCAACGATCAACTTTCCATTTTTCGAAATTGTTCAAGTTTAGATTTCTAGCTGTGTCATAGATGTTGATGCATGTGGAGTAGGCATTGGAGCGGTGTTGTCACAAGAGAAACGTCCCATAGCCTACTTTAGTGAAAAATTGAGTGAGCATAGGCAGACTTGGACAACTTATGAGCAAGAGTATTATGCGGTGATTCGAGATTTAAAAACTTGGGAGCATTATCTTATGGGAAAAGAATTTGTCTTATACACTGATCACAAGGCATTGATGTTTGTGAATGATTAGTCCAAGTTTGTGAATCACATGCATGCTAGATGGTGTACGTACCTTCAGAAGTTTCCTTTCAAGATAGCTCAGAGTGGAAAGCAAAACATTGTAGTTGATGCTCTTAGTAGGAGAATGAGCTTGCTTATAGAGTTGAAAGGAAGTGTGACTGCTTTTGAATGCATCAAAGAGCTATATGAAGATGATGAGGATTTTGGAGATGTTTGGAAGAAATGTAAGCAAGGAAAGGCCATGGCAGATTACTTTCTTCTAAACGGCTATCTCGTTAAGGGAAATCAGCTTTGCATTCCCAACACCTCACTTCGTCAACAACTTATGTGGGAGATGCATGGAGGAGGACTAGCTGCCCATTTTGGACAAGACAAGACATTGGCATGCCTATCCAAGAGGTTCTATTGGCCTAAGCTTGGCAAAC
>SOPF01024616.1:0-63086 GCA_012979155.1 Hypericum perforatum | reverse complement strand
TGGCAAACCGGTCAAGAAGATGGTGAGACATTGTAGAGTTTGCCAAGAAACGAAGGGGACAATGCACAACATGGGCCTCTACACACCATTGCCCGTGCCTAAGGCTATATGGGAGGACATAAGGATAGATTTCGTGCTTAGCTTACCCTGCACCCCTCGTGGTGTGGATTCTATTTTTGTGGTTGTTGACAGGTTGAGCAAAATGGCGCATTTCATTCCTTGTAGAAAGACAAATGATGCAAGTGGCGTGGCAAGACACTTCTTCAAGGAGGTGGTTAGATTGCATGGCGTGCCTTACACCATCACTTCTGATCGTGATGTGAAGTTCTTGGCAAGCTTTTGGAAGACCTTGTGGAAGATGTTTGATGCCACCTTGCAATTCAGCACCACTGTGCATCCACAAATTGATGGATAGACCAAAGCCACCAATAGAACAGTTGGCAACTTATTGAGGAGCCTTTGTCATGAGAAGAAGAGGCAATGGGATTTACTTTGCCAATAGCTGAATTTGCTTACAACAGAGCTGTGCACCGAATGACAGGGAAGTCTCTATTCTCTTTAGTTTAAACAAAAGTTCTTAATCACTTGGTGGATGTATCTTTAGTTCCGAGGCCAAGCAAGAGCAATCCTTCAGCCGTTGCATTCGCAGAGCAAGCCCAAACCGTGATTGAAGAGGTGCGCAAGAAATTGGAGGAAGCCTATGCTAAGGAGAAGGCAAGAATTGATGAGCATCGAAGAGTTCAAATCTTTCAGCCTGGTGAGCAAGTCATGGTTGTTATGACCCTTGCTAGTTTTGCCTTTGTCGTGACCGTTCGGTCCGACCTTTGGTTATTTTGTTTCGATCAGTGTTAGAACCGTTGTGATGAATTCGTCAGCCTTTGGAGGAATAAGCATAACATTTTCGTATAAACTTCAAATTGGATGATTCTAAGTTGGAAAGATCCATACACATTGGTCCACGACTCTTGTGATTCGAGTTTTGTGATTTGAGCCTTTTGTTTTGGAGTTTTGAGTGAGTTTTGGGAGGGTTGCGATTGATAGGCTTAGTTCGTCGACGTTTGGTAGAAAAATCATAACTCTCTCATACGAACTCCGAATTGAGCGATTCAAAAACTAGTAGATCCGTAAGACCTAGATAAAGATTTGTGATGTTTTCTGGACCTGGCAATCACAAGTATTTTTGGCGGCCGCTAGAAACTTACAGGGAAAAAACAGGGTGGGCGCCAACTTTCTTTGCGGCCAACAAATTACAACCTTGCACACTTTTCTTAGAAAATTCATAACTTCCTTGTCCGACCTCCAATTTGAGTGATTCCAATTCGAGGATGTTCATAACATCTAGAACTACAATTGATTAAGAATGTTTTGACATTTGAAGATTTATTTGATAGGATCATGGGAAAGTTTTGAAGTACTCGGTTTTAAGTACGATTGTCATCGGTATTGAGAGATTTTATGAAATGGTGAGCAATATGGATTTTATGGATTGAGACTTGATTTGAGGACATATAAGAACTTAAGTAGAGGTTTAGGAGTGATTGAGAATGACTTGAAAGGTTGAGGACCAAAGTAGGAAAAAATGGCAAGTGGCTTATGGGTGTTATTACCATTTATGATAAGTTTTTGAGAAAATATCTAAGAGAGGCATGTGAGTGGAATCACTTGTGCTCATTCATTGAAAACAGAGAGGGAGAGAGAGGGAGAGAAGGGAAAAACGTGGGAGAAGGAAAAGAGAAGAAAGCGAAAGAAGATTTCTTTGATTTGTAGTTTGGTAAGTGATTTCTAGTTAAGTGTAGATCTACTCAATATCTTGAATTAGGTGTAAGGTTGTAATGATTTGAGTACTTTGTGATTCTAGATGATTTGGAGTTTGAGAGTTTTGATAGTTGGAATGGAAGATATATTGATTATGGATGTTGAACTATACTTGGATGATGAGATTGGAGGGTTGTTGTGAATATTTGGTGAAATTTTGGTATGAACTTGATGAAGAATATATATGGATATTGGGGTTTGGTTGATGATTTGAGGAGGTTTGATGTTGATCTAGACTTTGGTAAGAAGATAAAAGGACTATTATGCATAATTTGGAGATTTTGTGTAGAAATATGATTTTTGGGACTTAAGAGTAGATTTTCCTTATTCTTAGAGTTAAGGAATTGATGTTGATTAGAGAGTTGTTTCTATGATTTAGTTGATCATCTTTTAGAGTTCGAACACCAAGGATCGTGAAGTGACGTTCGAAGCTCTTTTTGGAGTATTTGGACAATTTGGTTAAGGTAGGGAGATATTATCCCTAACCTCTATTTTGACTAGCATTATTTATTATAAACTTATGATGTTGGTTGATATGATGATTATGTGGTTATATGATGGATTGTGAAAGTGAGTCTTTAATTTGTGTGCTTTGATGATTTTGGTTTATGCATGGTTTTGGAAATCATGAGTCTTTGGTTTTGAAGTTATGATTTGAGATTATGAATTTGTGTATGGTATATGTGAGTTGATTTGTGAGATGGCGGATGATGAGGTCTACCCGTGACCAACCGGGGATGTTGGCACATATGCACATGTTTTGGGGATACATTGGATTTGATATGATTATGATATGGACAGCGGAGTTTGATTATGAAAGCGCTATAAGATATGGTATCCCAGTGTTGTGAGAAGGAGTGACACATTCTAGACCTATCCAAAGTCTATCCATTTATTTAGCATTTGCGACTCCAAGTTCGGGTTGGAACGTGTCTATGTGTATGATTTGTGAATATGATATGGCGTTTGCAATACCAAATTAGGGTTGGAACATGTTTATGTTTATGATTTGTGAATTCATCTTTGGTTACGATTGAATTACTTGTGATGTGCTATATGTGAATTTGGTAACATTTGTCCATGCATGAATTTGAGTCTATGCCTGTAGTTGGTTAGTTAATTATAGGTTAGTTTTAATATCCTCTACTAAGTACTTCCAAGTACTTACCCCCTCCTCCACAGGTGATGAAGTATAAGTTTGCTTTGACGTTTGAAGAGTTATTTGTTCAGTCATGAGAACCCATCATCTTCTTCTGGGTTTCTCGAAGTCTTAAGATGGCATTTCTCTTTTGTGATCTAGTAGAGTCGCTCTATTGTACATATTGTAAATCCTGGATTTGTATGACTTTAGAATTATGCAAGGATAATTGTAAGTATTATGTATGAGAATATTTGTATCATATTTGTAATATATTTACATATTTATATATGAAAATGCTTCCGCATTTGAACTAAGCTTCTGAAATTTAATATGTATGTTTGTATGAGGCTGGTTGGACCATGGCTCTTTGGTTTGGAGAGCATGGCCCAGCGCTGTGTTGGTGACCCGAATTTGGGTCGTGACAAAGTTGGTATCAGAGCTCTAGGATAACAGTGCTATAAGGTTGTCTGAGCTTTGAGTTATCAAAGCTATAAATTTATCAGAGTTATAGGTTTTTAGAGCTCTAAATCTGACGAACTTAAGTTGAGTTTGAATTATGTGTTGTATATAATGGAGCATAGGATTTATCATATCTTTGTCCTCTTCTGTGTGTCAATTCTTTAGTGTGCCTAAGTCTGATCTATCTGTATAAAAAGAAGTGATAGTTATCCATATGAATCAATTTTGAATTGTGTGAAGGTTACTAAGCTATATAGTTGAATGTGGAATAGGAACGAGTTGGAAATGTTCTAAGCATCATCTCAAAAGTTGGATTTTCTGGTTAAGTTCAGAGTTGAGCAAGCTCAAAGAGAAAAGTTTGGCATATTGATTCTTGGGGAAATTGAGATTAATTGTGAGACTCTATGATATTGGAAATATGCAGGAGAGTTAAGTGATGTATGTATTGCATTTGAAGTGTGTGACATATTCCTGAATGGTAAAATTTTGACTGAACTTAGCACGTGCTTTGCTGAGGTTCGGTTGGCAAAATAGAATTATTGTGTATGCTTGTATGGATGAGTGACTTGTATATAAGGTATATACATATGGGATATTTGGTAATGAGCCAAGCGTTAAAAGGATTTGAGTTAATTGGTTACTTTTGGATGATTTGATGTTAAAGTGGATATGGACTTGTTATCATGACATCATGTTACAATGAATTATTTTAAATGAGATTGTGAAGTTTAAGTCTGAGGGCAAGTTAGAATTTATATATTGGGGTTATGATTCCACCAAGGCCTACCTTATGTCTGAAGGATTCTAGATTGTTAAAGAATCTGAGATGGATAAGGAATAGATCTGATTTCGATATGACCATATGATATAGCACTGCTGAGTTAAGAAAGTTGAAGATTGAATTGCAGAACTTATTGGATAAGAAAAATATTCGGTCTAGTATTGCACCATGAGGTGCTCTGATAATATTATTTGGAGGAAGGTTGAGAGTTTGGAATCGTATGTTGATTATCAGTAACTCAATGAGGTAACAATTTGCCATTTGTATCTTATTTCGTGTATTGATGATTCGTTGATCAGTTGTGAGATGCCAAGTGGTTTTCAAGATTGATGTGAGATCAGGGTACCAGTAGTTGAAGAATAGAAAGAAAGATGTGTGATTGAGACAGCTTTCAGAACCTAGTATAGATATTGTGAATTCTTGGTTAAATTATTTGGTCTTATGAATACTTTGGATTTCTTTATGGGATTGATGAATCGGATGTTTAAGAAATATTTGGGTAATTATGGTAGTCTTTATGATGATATATTAGTTTACTCACAAACTGAGAAAGAACATGAAAGGTATCTTTGATTTGTCTAAAGACATTATCGGATAATCAGTTATATGTCAAACTTTCTAAATGTGAAGTATGGATACAAAGTGTGCATTCCTAGGATATATTATTCTCAAGGATGGAGTGTTAGTTGATCCAAAGAAGATAGAGCCTGTGGTTAATTGGTTAACTTCTACCAATATTATGGAGGTATGAAGCATTCTTGGTTCAGTTGAGTATATCAGACATCTTGTAAAAGGATTTTCTACTTGGGCCATTCTATTGACTTGATTGACTCAGAAGAATGTGAAGTACAAGTGGATAGAAAATTGTGAGAGAAGTTTTCAAGAGTTAAATACTTTCTGACTAATGCACCAATTTTGGCTTCATCGTCTACAACTGGAAAATATTCGATATATTGTGGTGCTTCTAGAATTGGTCTAGGATGAGTATTGATGCAAGATAGGATTTTGATTATGTATGCCCCAAGACAGTTGAAGAAGTATGATCATAACTATCCACTACATGATTTGGAAATAGTTGCAGTTGTTTTGCGGTAAAGATTTAGAGATATTATCTATATGGTAAGAGGTTTGAGGCTCTTTTGATCATAGTTGCATATGTGTATGTCTTAAGTACACCCTTGAGCAATGAGATCTGGAAATGAGATAGAAGAGATGGATGGAGTTTTGAAGGGTTATGATTGTTTTATGTTATGAAGCTTTGATGTTGGTGACTATGTTATGAAGCTATGATATCTGCTTTTGAGATAATGTGTTATTAGTAGACTTGTCTATTTTGTGGATAGTTGCATTAGGATTAAGGATGAAAACGATGATGGTTATCTTGTTTGGGGTTGCCTAATGAGGATAAGTTCTGTTCAGGTGGATTATACCATATATCCGAATTCTGTTGTCTTTGATATGTATTCTACTTGGGGTTGACATTATGGCTAATGCTTTGAGTGGAAAGTCTGATATGTCAGTGGTCTTCGTATCTTTGATTTCAAACATATATGAGACAATCAACCAAGGGTTAGAGTTGACAATAGTGTTGATGGAAATGAGTCTAAACTGCTAGGAGAGTTACATATTGATGAGTGCCTTAAACACTCATATTTTGTGTGATGTGATCTCGGTAAGAGAAACACAATTTGCACGGATCTATTGTCATTTAGGATGGATGAAACTTAGAACCCACGAATCTGAGCTAGCAAGAACCTCAGCAAGGAGCCTCAACCCTAGCTATGAATAATCCGAGAATGCCAAGTAACGGTCGAATTCACGCCACAAATGAGGATGGCAACTTGCTTGATAAGTGAAAGAACGTTCAAGCCAAGCACACCAGCTCAAAGCAAGAACAAAAGAGCTATCAAACTCCCTTAGTCAAAGACTAAAATTCCGAATGAATGTATTCAAGTTGTGTATAAAATATGCGGACCTAGGACCCTATTTATAGGCGTAAGGTTCCTCAAATTCCTAAGTAATAATTCGCCTAAACAAGAGCCAAAACAGGCGACTGAATAGACTCCTAATTTTGGCCGAATACTTGCTCCTAAAGCAAAGGGATTCTGACCTCTTATTCGACTAAATAGGAACAAAATAAAAGATATTAAATATTGTAGAAGCTTCCTTGAAGATCACGTCTTAAACAAGGCTGAATGTGCATTCCGACTTTTTAGGAGTAGGCGCTGAATGTGCATTCCGAATTTTTAGGAGTAGGTGTATCTTCTAAAAGGGCTTCTAGCACGTGCATGGGCTTTACATGGGCCATGCACACGTCCTTGGTCTTGCTTGCACCATCTTGGACTTCTTGAATTAATCCTTGCAATTCAGCTTGAAGTCTTGTTTGTCTTGCACGTGTCATTGGTCCAATAGGCACTTGCACTTGACGTGAGTCTTGTTGCTTGGATGTAGGCTTGATCACATCATTCCCCTCTTCTTGAAAAGGATTTGTCCTCAAATCCGCATCTCCTACATCAAAAGGACTTAAATTAGCAACATTAAATGAAGCACTCACATTGTACTCACCTGGAAGGTCTAGCTTGTATGCATTGTCATTGATGTGCTCAATCACTTGAAATGGTCCATCACCACGTGGTAGCAACTTGGAACACCTTTGGACAGGAAAACGCTCCTTTCTCATATGCAACCAAACCCAATCTCCCGGCTCAAAGACAACTTTGTGTCTTCCTTTGTTTGCTTGCTTTGCATAATGCTCTGTTCTTTTCTCAATATTGGCTCGTGCCTTCTCATGCAATTGCTTCACAAATTCTGCCTTCTTCTTGCCATCTAAATTAACATGCTCACTCGAAGGCAAAGGTGATAAATCCAATAGAGTTAAAGGATTAAATCCATAAATAAGCTCAAAAGGTGAGAATTGAGTAGCATAATGAACAGAACGATTATAAGCAAACTCAACATGTGGCAAACAATCTTCCCAAGTCTTAATGTTATGCTTGATGAGTGCTCTCAAAAGCGTAGACAAAGTTCTATTCACTACTTCAGTTTGACCATCAGTTTAAGGATGACAAGTAGTAGAAAACAATAACTTAGTCCCTAACTTGCACCATAAAGTCTTCCAAAAGTAACTCAAGAACTTTGCATCTCTATCAGAAATAATTGTCCTAGGCATGCCATGCAACCTAACAATTTCTCTAAAGAACAAATCAGCAATATTTGAAGCATCATCAGTCTTGTGACATGGAATAAAATGCGCCATCTTAGAAAACCTATCCACTACCACAAAAATTGAATCTCTTCCACGTTTAGTCCTAGGCATACCTAACACAAAATCCATGGAGATATCAATCCAAGGCTCGCTAGGTATAGGTAGTTGAGTGTACAAACCGTGGGGTTTTACCGTTGACTTGGCTTGCTTGCATGTGACACAACGACCACAAATTCTTTCAACGTCTCTCTTCATGTGCGGCCAATAAAAGTGATCTTGTAGCATTGCCAAAGTCTTTGCAATCCTAAAATGCCCCATTAATCCTCCTCCATGTGCCTCCTGAATAAGTAACTCTCGCATAGAACAGTTAGGCACACAAAGCTTATTTTCATGAAATAAGTAACCTTCATTCCGAAAGAACTTACCAAATGCACTTCTTTCGGTTGATCGAAACAACTCACCAAAATCAACATCATCGACATACATCTCTTTAATGTGTTCAAAACCAAGTAATTTAGCATCAAGAGTTGAGATCAAGGTGTACCTTCGTGATAGTGCATCGGCCACTACATTTTCCTTACCTTGCTTGTAGCGAATGACATAAGGAAATGTCTTAATAAATTCCACCCATCGTGCATGCCTCTTATTCAGTTTGTGTTGCCCCTTTAAATGCTTCAATGATTCGTGATCCGAATGAATCACAAACTCCTTGGGCCACAAATAATGCTGCCATGTCTCCAAAGCTCGAACTAGTGCATACAACTCCTTGTCATAAGTTGGGTAGTTCAAGGTCGCTCCACTTAGCTTCTCACTAAAGTATGCAATAGGTCTTCCTTCTTGCATAAGGACAGCTCCAATTCCTATACCAGAAGCATCACACTCAATTTCAAAAGTCTTAGCAAAATTAGGCAAAGCTAGTAAGGGTGCATTAGTCAACTTCCCTTTAAGTAGTTGGAATGCCTTTTCTTGAGCTTCTCCCCAAGTAAAACCCACGTTCTTCTTGATGACTTCAGTGATGGGTGCGGCTATGCTACTAAAGTCTTTCACAAATCTTCTATAAAAACTAGCTAGCCCATGAAAAATTCTCACATTTGCAACACTTTTAGGGCTTGGCCAATCTTGAATAGCTCGGATCTTCTCTTCATCAACCTGTATTCCATTAGCTCCAACAACAAAACCCAAGAACACAAGTTTATCCGTACAAAAGGTGCACTTCTTTAAGTTAGCATACAACTGATCCTCCCTAAGTGCATCTAAGATAGATTTCAAATGCTCCATATGATCCTCCAAGCTTTTACTATAAATGAGTATATCATCAAAATAAACAACCACAAATCTGCCAATGAATGGTCTCAAAACATGATTCATGAGTCGCATAAATGTGCTAGGTGCATTAGACAAACCAAATGGCATGACCATCTACTCATACAACCCATGCTTGGTTTTAAATGCCGTTTTCCATTTATCTCCTTCTTTCATACGAATTTGATGATAACCACTTTTCAAGTCAATTTTAGAAAACATGCAAGAACCATGCAACTCATCTAACATGTCATCTAAACGAGGAATAAGGTGACGATATTTTACTGTTATGTTATTGACTGCACGACAATCAACACACATCCTCCATGATCCATCCTTCTTTCGCACAAGTAGTACCAGAACAGCATATGGACTCATGCTCTCTCTTACATACCCTTTCTCCAAAAGCTCATTGACTTGTCTTTCAAGCTCCTTTGTTTCTTCCGGGTTAGTCCGATAGGCTAGACAGTTTGGAATTGTTGCTCCCGGAACAAAATCAATCTGATGTTCAATCCCTCTTATTGGTGGCAAACTTGGTGGTAGCTCCTCGGGAAAGATATCTTCATAATCCTGCAAAAGAGTTTTAACTATGCTTGGCAAATTTGCATCAAGCTCGTTAGCAATCAAAAGTGTCTCCCTATACTGAAGTATGATCATAGACTTTCTTTCAAAACAAGCTTGCTTAATCTCACAAACTCTCACATAGTAATTTTTTTCCACCCCTCGAATTTTCTCTCGATTGCATCCTCACTTTTGGCCATTTTATTTTTCTGTTTCTTGGCTTCTGCTCTCCTCTCCACTCGTTTTTTTTGTTCACTTTTCCTTCTCTCATCACTTTCTTTTTGCAACTTCATCTGATCTTCACAAACTTGTGATGGCGACAATGGTGCTAAAGTGAATGCACGTTTCTTGTGAGTGAAAGAGTACTTGTTGGTATGGCCATTATGTGTCGCCCTCCTATCAAATTGCCACGGCCTCCCCAACAGTAAGTGGCTAGCTTGCATTGGCACAACATCGCACAATACCTCGTCTTCATACTTGCCAATGTGAAACGCCACTAGTACTTGCTTCTCCACCCTAACTTCTCCACTATCATTCAGCCATTGCAACTTGTAAGGTTTAGGGTGCTTGGTCATGATCAATCCCAACTTCTCTACCATGGTAGTGCTTGCTACGTTAGTACAACTACCTCCATCAATGATCACACTACAAACTTTGTCCTTGATGTAACACCTTGTGTGAAAGATGTTCTCTCTTTGTACCATATCATCTTCTTCTTTAGCTTGCACATTCAAGGATCTTCTTGTCACGAGAGTGAGGCCTTCATTGACTTAAACTTCTTCTTTGGATACATCCTCCAACAATGGCATGCTATCATGATCTGAATCTTCTCCTTCAGTCACGATCTCTCCACTCTCCATAATCACCATGACTTGCTTGTTAGGACATTGGCTTGAGATGTGCCCGCGTCCTTGACACTTGAAACACCTAATGTCACAGTTTCTTGCTTGAGGGGTCTCCACCTTCTTTTGAGAATCAGTATGAGAACTCTCGGACTTATGCTCCAATTTGGTTGCTTGTGGCTTGTCAAATTTCTTTGAGTAGCTCGGCTTCCAATTAGAACCAGATGTAGCTTTAGTTTCTCTTCCCCTCTTGAGTTGCTTTTCAATCTTTGATGCCATATGCACCCATGTCCTCCAACTTTACATAGTGGTGCAACTCCACCTTGTCTTGAATTTCAGAATTGAGTCCATTCAAGAATCTTGCCATGGTAACTTCTCGATCTTCTTCTATATCAGCTCTTATCATGGCCACCTCCATCTGTTTGAAATATTCCTCTACACTCAAGCTTCCTTGCCTCAATCCTTGTAACTTCTTGTACAACCCTCTATAATAGTGATTTGGGACGAACCTCTTCCTCATCACCACCTTCATATCTTCCTATGTAGCTATAGGGCGTTCTCCGTTTCTCCTCCTGTTTGTCACAAGTTGATCCCACCAAGTTATAGCATAATCAGTAAACTCAGTGATGGCAAGCTTTACCTTCTTTGCTTTTGAGCTATTGTGGCAATCAAACACGAACTCAATCTTCTTTTCCCACTCCAAGTATGCTTCTGGATCAGAACGACTAGCAAAGGTAGGTATCTTGAGTTTGATACTACCTAAATTGTCATCCTCTCTTCTCCTTGCTTCCCTAGGTTGACGTTCCATTCTTGGCCTCCTGAAGTTCCTTGTGGATCTCGCATCTTCTTCAGAATTTTCTCCACTTGAACCTCCTATAGGTGCCCTCTCCCTTCGTGCATGAACCCTACCACGGACATGTTGCAACTACGAGAATTCTCCAATGCATCTATACATGATTGTATGGGCTCGAGTTCTTCTTGCATCATGTTCCTGAAATTTCCTGTCATGGCATCCATCAACACCTTAAGATCTACGCCAACCAGATTGTTGTGCCTCTCCCCTTCGTTTGGTTGAGACATGTTGCTGCAAGAAAGAAAACTTGTTAGAAAAATAATGGCCTCACAAGTGCACTCCCTTACGTGTTTGCTCTCTATGCAAGTTCACTCAAGTCCACTCGTGTTTGACTTAATTATTTGGCTTTTCTCTCTAATAAACTCACAACTCTTGCCTCTTTCCTCTCTAGATAACTCTTGCAAGCTCTTACAAAAGCTAGTCAAGCCTTGCTCAAACTATACGTTCCACTTATCAAACGAATTTTTGTCGCAAAAACTTCAGATGCCCGTAACTTTCAAACGCAAAGTTTTTTGACCTCCAAAGTGCGTCGTTCAAGCGCAGCGGGAATGCTTGTAGATCTTGAAATTCCCTTTCTAAAAAGTGGCTATAATAGAAAATCGGAGTTACGAGTCAAAAGTTATGACCGTTTGAAGTTTCAGCGATTTTCGTCACAAAAATTCTGCGCGAATTTCCGAAATCTCCGAATTCTGTCCTCTTCGTTTTGTTCTTTTGGACTTCGTAAACTTGTTTTAGTCTCCGCGTCCTCTTTAGTTGCTTTCCTTGTTTCGGAACTTCTCTATTAATTCTTGATTCGGTCTTCTTCCTCTTTTCTAGAATAGGCGTTGCTTGTTTAGTCTTGCGATGGCCTAATTTGTCTTGCGGACTAAATAAGCACTCTTTCTTTTCCTCTTTTCTTTTCTTTTCTTTTCTTTTCTTTTCTTTTCTTTTCTTTTTTCTTTTTCTCTCGATTTTTCTCTCAGCTTTCTTCTTTTCTCTCAACGCAAGCTTGCAAGAAAGAACAAACGAATCAGCCAATGCAAGAACAATCAAGCAAGTAATCAAACCACGAAATAACAAGGATAAGTAGCCTAAACAACAAGCCGTAGCTCTCATACCAATTGATATGATCTCGGTAAGAGAAACACGATTTGCACGGATCTATTGTCATCTAGGATGGATGAAACTTAGAACCCACGAATCTGAGCTAGCAAGAACCTTGGCAAGGAGCCTCAACCCTAGCTATGAACAATCCGAGAACGCCAAGTAACGGTCGAATTCATGCCACAAACGAGGATGGCAACTCACTTGATAAGTGAAAGAACGTTCAAGCCAAGCACACCAGCTCAAAGCAAGAACAAAAGAGCTATCAAACTCCCTTAGTCAAAGACTAAAATTCCGAATGAATATATTCAAGTTGTGTCTAAAATATGCGGACATAGGACCCTATTTATAGGCATAGGATTCCTCAAATTCCTAAGTAATAATTCGCCTAAATAAGAGCTAAAACAGGCGGCTGAATAGACTCCTAATTCTGGCCAAATACTTGCTCCTAAAGCAAAGGGATTCTGACCTCTTATTCAACTAAATAGGAACAAAATAAAAGATACTAAATATTGTAGAAGCTTCCTTGAAGATCACATCTTAAACAAGGCTGAATGTGCATTCCAACTTTTTAGGAGTAGGCGCTGAATGTGCATTCCAAATTTTTAGGAGTAGGCGTATCTTCTAAAAGGACTTCTAGCACGTGCATGGGCTTTGCATGGGCCATGCACACGTCCTTGGTCTTGCTTGCACCATCTTGGACTTCTTGAATTAATCCTTGCAATTCAGCTTGAAGTCTTCTTTGTCTTGCACGTGTCATTGGTCCAATAGGCACTTGCACTTGACGTGAGACTTGTTGCTTGGATGTAGGCTTGATCACATCATTGTGTTTATTTCTTAGGTTCTTTTTTTAGTTCTTAGTTTATTTCTAGAGTTTTTAGTCGTCTTGTGTCCGTTTTTATTTATTATGTTTGTTTGTTATGTTTGTCTTTTCTTATTGTGTTTTCGTGTTTTTAGGAGCCTACTTGATGACTTGTGGAGGATGCTTGATCGATGGCACGAGGACATGTGGGATATGGAGCTCGAGGGCTCAAGATTCCATATTTGAGCACCATTGGCACGCGCCATAGGCATGATTGGCGCACGCCAAACACTCCTGGATGGAGAGGACACTCTAACGTGGACTTCGGCATGAGTGGTACGCGCCATAGACACTATTGGCGTGTGCCAAAGGCAGACAGTGACACAAATTTGGCCAGCCACTTGCTCTTCTCATTGGCAAACATTGGAGGGACCTAGGCACTCGGGTTTTCTACACAGAGGAGGGGGTGACAGACACTTTGGAGGGACAAATGAGGATAGTTCTTAGGATATTAGATTAGTTTATGTTTTAATTAGTTTAACTTTGGATTTTAGCTAGTAATGAAGAATAATGACATTTTGAGGGAGAGAGTGAGTTGAGAGCATTCCAGTGAGAGGAAGCCACGAATTTGTACTCAACTCTCTGCTTTGGATTGTTTGTGAAGAAAGGAAGCTTCATCATCTTTGATAAGCATTCTTCTCTTCACTTTTGGTATTTATGTTAAGTGTTTTGATGTTTAAATTGTGTTTTTATATAAGCATGTGTGAGTAGTATATTCTGTGAGTTTAGGACTTAGAAACTAACATGTAATCAACTAATTTGAGGGGTTAAACATGATGAAATATGTTCTAGTTAAAGAACTTAAAGCTTAATTATGGAATCACCTAGATTATGATCATTATTAGTTCTTGCCTTTGACAACGGTTTAGACTAGTTGGCTGTGATAAAATCTATGTGATTAACCATAATCATGAACTTAGCTAATGCTTGAGACCGAAAGGTGATGGAATTAGTGTAAAAATTAACTAGATGACTAAGTGCTTAATTAATGAGAAATCTACTTAAGTAGTTAGTTGTCCACTGAGTGATAAACATAGTTATTTCTTAGCTTGATTTTGAATCAGCTAGTGGGGTCGAAAGAACATCTAGTTGGTTCAAGTTTTGCTAAGATCAATTTAGACAAATCTTGCACGAAAGTGAGGATTTGTTGCTTAAGAAACACTCGAATCATAATACGAACATAACATACCCCTAAGTTAGATGGTTACATGAGTTTCAAAGGTACTAAACTTACTCTTAGTTAAATTTGCTAAATCAGATTGTAAACTTTGTGTTTTGAAGTTCATAAGACTTTAAACTTGCTAAATCTTTAGATCGTTAATGTAGAAGTGTGTTAGAGTTATCAATCAACCAATCATCATAATTTACTACTAAATAAGTTTGGAAACTAAGTACGAAGCATTAGAACTCAATTCCATGAGGATCGACAAAAAACCGGACTTACTCTGTGCTTAGTCTGTGTAAAGTTGGCGCACGCCATAAGGCATTGGCGCGCGCCATCGTTCTTGCACGAAGAACATTGGCATGCGCAATAGCCACTGGCGCGCGCCATAGGTGGCCAGGAGGCATAAAAATTGCATGAATCTTCAACTAGCTTCGGATCGAGAATGTAGGACTATCCGAATCGCACTTTTACGTTTCTAACGTAAAACACAGCACAACCTAGCCTATTGAGAAAAAGACTACGAACAACAAATTGGCACCGTTGCCGGGGAATTTGAGTTTTAAATACTTGATTTGGTGAACGAACTTGAGTTAGGAAAACTTTTATATATTATAATAATAATATAATATAATATAAATATATATTTTTTAAAATTTTTAAATAAAAAAAAACAACAAAAAAATTTAGAGTTAATTTTTAGCGTTACTTGCAAAACAAGTTACTAAAGAGGAAAATTACATGCATGCCCTTAACTAGGTCAACAAAAAATTTTCCGTTAGAATTTGAAGAAGACATTACTCGATTAGAAAGGTCATTGCGCAAGGAAAAGAGAGATAAATCAAGGATGGATCAAAGACAAGAAGGACAAGGAGCTGAAGCTCAAGCACCTCGACAATCTCTATTGGACCATGGAAGACCGACATATGAAGGAGCAAAAACTGGAATCCAGCATCCAGCTATTAAAGCTAATCACTTCGAAATCAAGCCGACAGTGATTCATATGCTTCAAGCATCGAGTCAGTTCTATGGATTACCTAATGAAGATGCAAATGACCATCTTGGAAACTTCATGGAATTAGCTGATAACTTCAAGTATCAGGGAGTTTTTGATGATGTCGTTAAGATAAGAATGTTTTCATACACGCTTAGGGACAAGGCTAAACTGTGGTATAAGCAACTTAAGGATACTCAAATAACTACTTGGGCGGAACTTGCAAATGCTTTCCTGGATAAATACTCAAAGACAAGCAAGCTAGTCAAGGAGATCACAAATTTTGAACAATATGAAGAAGACTCTTGGAGTGAAACTTGGGAGAGATTTAAGGAATTACAAAGGAGTTGCCCACACCATGGTTTATCAAAGGAGTCTTTGCTAAAAACTTTTTATTTTAGCCTTTCACCGACAATAATGGGAACTGTTGATGCTGCCTCTAATGGGAATTTTCTGAGGAAGGAAAGAGAAGAAGCCCACCATGTTCTGGAAGAGTTGGCAGTAACAAACAGGATAATCACAAATGAGAGAAAGAAACAACCTATCAGAGAGCTGAGAGAACTAACTGAGTGAAGCGAGAAGAGAGGAATGATTGAACTTGATGCTTCCTCATCATTACAAGCTCAGGTAGATTTAATGGCAAAACAGTTACGTGACTTGATTTGTAACAAAGTTGATGCTGTCGCTATTCAACAAAATTGTGAAGTGTGTGGCAACATTAGCCACGACATGAGTCAATGTGCCATGATGAACCAACAAACTGAGCTAGTCAATTTTGTTAGTGGTCAAGGACAAGGAGGAAACCGAATGGGGAACAATCCATATTCTTCAACATACAATCCTGGATGGAGGAATCATACTAATTTCTCGTGGAAAGACAGGAGCAATGATGATAATATGGCAATTGTTCCTGATAAAGGACTACCATTACGTGCACAACAACAAGGACCACCTAGTTTTCAACCACGTGGGTTTTTGGGAGAAAGAATGGGGGCCCTAGAGGAAAGATTTGACAAGGTAGAGAAATTCATCCAACAAACTGGAGAATCATCTACTAACCAAAGCCAAATCTTGAAGGCCTTGGCAAGCCAAGAGGCAAGGCAAAACAATTTGGAATAATTCCTTAGGTGGCAATCAACTGCCATGCGAAACATGGAAATACAACTTGGGGAAATTACAAAGGCAAATGCCCAAAGAGCTTCAGGTTCACTCCCTAGTTCTACCAAAGAATATCCTCGAGGTCACGTTAACGCTATCGCTTTAAGAAGCGGTAAAGAATTAGCTTCTCAAACAGTCAACGAGAAGGCTAAGGAAAGTAAAGTGGTGGACTCTAACCAGGATAAGGTTGACAATATTGTGGAAGAGGAAGCTGAAAAAGTGCAGCAAAAGAAAACTTCACCAGATAAAGTTGCGGTAGAAGAAGAAGTTTACGAACCGTCACCACCAATGATTCCCATTCTACCTTATCCGTAGAGGGTAAAGAGAAAGTCGAGAACGGACGAGAAATTTCTCTATTTTATGGAGAAAATGAAGGATGTACAGATTAATGTCTCTTTTCTTGAGATGCTAAATCAAGTTCCACACTATGCCAAATTTCTAAAGGAACTTGTCACGAAGAAGAGAAAGTGGGAAGATAGGGAGACAGTCGCCCTTATGGTAGATTGTAGCTCTCTAATTTCAACAAACCTACCTACTAAGCTTCAAGATCCTGGGAGTTTTACTATTCCTAGTTTTATTGGTGACACTGAGTTTCCAAAGTATTTATGTGATTTAGGTACGAGCATCAACTTGATGCCTTTATCGACATTTCGAAAACTAGGGCTATGTGAAGTTAAGCCGACTTCTATGTTACTCTAGTTGGCAGACCAAACTATAAAGAAACCATTTGGTGTGGTTGAGGATTCCTGGTAAAGATAGACAGTTCATCTTTCTAGTTGACTTTGTGGTTCTGGATTTTTCTGAGGACAAGTATTGTCCACTAATTTTTGGCAGACCCTTCCTTAACACAACACATGCATTGTTAGATGTGCATAATGGTAAATTGGTTCTTCGAATTGGAGAGGAGAAAGTAGAGTTTAACATGACGAGTGTGATGCGACATCCTCTTGATGAAGGGATGTGCATGAAAATTGACATTGTTGATGAATGTATTCTCGAGTGCTCAAAGGAAAATATTTTGAGAATTGAGGAAAAAGGTCAATACAAAGAAGAGGAGGAAATTGTAGAAGAAGTGAAGGAAGAGGTCGACAAGAAAAGTCTACTTGAGGAATTGGAAATTCATCTGAAATATCGAACTCCACCCTCAATTGTGAAAGCTCCATCCTTGGAGTTGAAAGAGCTACCCTCGTATCTAAGATATGCATTCTTAATAGATGGAGGGAGGTTACCAATTATAATCTCGAACAAGCTCTCAAAGGATGAAGAAGACAAAGTACTCGTAATTGTGAACAAAAGGATTAAGGCAATTGCTTGGCAAATCTCCGACATCAAGGGGATAAGCCCAGAAATTGTGATGCATCATATTCACATGGAGGATGGAGCAAGACCAAGGGTAGACCGACAAAGGAGACTTAATCCAAATATGAAGGATGTTGTGAAGAAGGAGGTGATCAAGCTCTTAGAGACTAGCATTATTTATCCAATTTCGGATAGTGAGTGGGTTAGTCCAATCCATTGTGTTCCCAAGAAAGTGGGAATGACTATAGTAATCAATGATGAGAGGGAACTCATTCCAATACATACTATGACCAGTTGGAGGGTATGTGTTGACTACAGAAAATTGAATGATGCCACACAAAAGGATCATTTCCCTCTTCCATTCATTGATCAAATGTTGGAAAGGATAGCGGGATATTCTTACTATTGCTTTTTGGATGGGTACTCAGGGTATAACCAAATAGCAATATACCCCAGAGATCAGGAGAAGACATCTTTCACCTGTCCCTTTGGTATTTTTGCTTATCGCAGAATGCCTTTTGGATTAAGTTGTGCCCCAGCAACATTCCAACGTTGTATGGAGTCCATCTTTTGGGAGATGAATGAGAAGATTATGGAAATCTTCATGGATGACTTCTCTATATTCGGTAACTCATTTGATCATTGTTTGGAAAATCTTGATAAAGTACTGGAAAGATGTGAGGAAAAGAATCTTGTGCTAAACTAGGAAAAGTGCCATTTTATGGTAGACAAAGGAATAGTCCTTGGGCACAAGATTTCTAAAGTTGGAATGGAAGTGGACAAAGCTAAGACTGACACGATAGAGAAGATGATTGCACCAACTACAGTCAAAGGAATTAGAGCCTTTCTGGGTCATGCAGGCTTTTATAGAAGATTCATCAAGAACTTCTCTCTAATCGCTAAGCCTCTGACAAACCTACTAGTAAAGGATGTGTCCTTTAATTTTGACGAGCAATGTCAGAAGGCATTTGATGCCTTAAAGAAAGCTTTAGTAATAGCTCCGGTTATTTCATCGCCGGATTGAAAACTTCCGTTTGAGCTAATGTGTGATGCAAGTGACCTAGCTTTGGGATGTGTGCTTGGACAAAAGAAAGAGGGGAAGCTACATGTCATCTACTATTCTAGTAGAGTATTGGAAGGAGCTCATCTCAATTATACAACCACAGAGAATGAGTTACTTGCGGTTGTTTATGCTTGTGATAAATTCAGAGCATACTTGCTTGGTTCAAGAGTTATAGTCTATACTGACCATGCTGCGTTGAAGTATTTATTCTCAAAGTAAGATGCTAAACCTTCCTTGTTGCACTGGATTTTGTTACTTCAAGAATTTGATTTGTCAATTAAAGATAAGAAAGGAGCTAAAAATGTTGTCGCAGGTCATCTCTCTCGGTTAGAGAAAAGCGACGGGATGGAAAAGAATGGTAAGATACAGGAAGAGTTTCCTGATGAAACTCTGATGACGATGAGTAGAGTGGAAGCACCATGGTATGCAGATTATGCCAACTTTTTAGTTGGAGACATTATTCCTACAAGCTTGAGTTATCCTCAAAGGAAGAAATTCCTAAGGGATGCTCAAATGTTTGTATGGGATGATCCATACCTCTTTAAGAGATGTAATAATGGGGTACTTCGATGATGCATTGCTGATTGGGAAATATCTAATGTTTTAGAGCAATGTCATAACACTCCATACTCAAGTCATTATGGAGCAACAAGGACTGCAGCTAGGGTATTTGAGTGTGGTTTCTATTGGCCCTACATATTTAGAGACGCACATACCTATGTGGAACAATGTGATCGCTGCCAAAGAACGGGCAACATTTCCAAAAGGAATGAGATGCCCTTATCTAGAATTTTAGAGGTTGAGCTCTTTGACATATGTGGATTGGACTTTATGGGACCTTTTCCCACATCGTATGGCAACAAGTATATCTTGGTTGGAGTTGACTACATTTCAAAACGGGTAGAAGCTTTGGCGTCACCTATAAATGATGCTAGAGTGGTTATCCGATTTCTTAAGAAACTCTTCTCGAGATTTGGTGTGCCACGAGCAATAATTAGTGATGGTGGATCACACTTCTACAACAAACCGTTTGAAATCCGGCTAAAAAGATATGGGGTAACTCACAAGGTGGCAACACCTTATCATCCTCAAACAAGCGGACAAGTAGAGCTTTCCAATCGAGAGCTCAAAAAGATTCTGGAAAAGACGGTTGGGTCATCTAAGAAAGATTGGTCAATCAAGTTCGATGATGCCTTATGGGCATATCGAACGGCATTCAAACTCCAATAGGAATGTCACTATATAGGCTTGTTTATGGCAAGGCATGTCATCTTCCTGTGGAGCTTAAGCATCGTGCATTTTGGGCAATAAAAACCCTTAATTACGATTACAAAAAGGCTGGTGAATGCAGAATTCTCCAACTTGCTGAGTTGGAAGAAATGCGTGATTTAACATTCGAGAGCTCGAGACTCTATAAGGAAAAAACCAAACAGAGACATGATGCCCACATTACAAAGAAAGACTTCAAGGAAGGCCAAAATGTTCTTCTTTATAATTCGCGATTAAGACTTTTCCCTGAGAAGCTCAAATCCAAATGGAGTGGCCCGTACCAAATTGTCAAGGTGTTTCCTTTTGGAGCACTTCATCTGAAAGATAGTAAAGGGATAGTCTTCAAAGTCAACGGCCAAATGTGTAAGATCTACCTTGGTGGAGGCATCATTAACCAAGTTGCGGAAGTGCAATTGGTTAATATGTCGTCTGAAGCATGAACACGAAAGTAGTCAAGCTGACGACTTTAAATTAGCATGTTTAGGATTATTTTTATTTTAGTTATTTTTCACATTTATTATTTTACTAATAGGGTTTATTTCATATTTTACGTGCAAAAAAGAGAGAGGAAGAATGGTGTGCTCAAAGTACATAAGTTTAGTATATTTCTTAGTCAAGAACAAACTTCCAAGAGACATTTGCATCATTATTCTCCGTACGGCAAAAGAAACTTTGAGAATCAAGCGTCATGACTTACGACATGCTAGTCACCCCTTGCCAAAAGTGAGAACCGTGGAATTAAATGGTGGCTCCACTAGGCGTAATGCCAGGAGAGTCGCAAGGAAAGGAACTAGTACATCATGGTACTCTAATTGTGAGGTGTGTCTATTGAAACAACAAGAGATGGATCAGTAAGAAAAGTGTTCTCTTTTACCTGTCAGAGGATAAAGAACATGATGTTTTGTGTCAAGTATATATTATTGCTTAGATTGTTAATCTTGAAGAAAATCCTAATGGACATATGTCTCATCATTCGGAAGCAAGCAAAAGAGACGTTGAGACTAGAGAGATGCAAAGTGAATTTAGAGAGACATTCGAGAGGAACATTGAAGTGTGCCTATAGACGAAGGATGGCGAGATTTGGGTTCTGTCACAAATGCAGGAAGTTGGAGCACGATGGTGTTTGCAGCAAACACACTACAATTTCACAAACTGAGAGAACTTTCTTGTTGCGTCAAGACCCCGTTAAGCTTCATGCTGAAAGGGTTACAAGACCAGGAAGTTTGTCTTGGTACGCGATTGAGGAGCTATGTGAGCGGCGGATAGCGAAGTTGCACCTTTGACGGTGATTGCATCAGAGATAGTACTATACGCCAATCGAGTAACTGTGCTAACATGTCATGACCTCCATAAGCTTCGTGCCGAAAAGGTCACGATAATTGACAATCCATCAAAGTATGACCCATCAGAATGGGGCGTCTGGTTTTCAAGCTCTCCAGGAACGCAGCATATATAAAAGCCAAAAAAATCATAAAATTAGAAAAAAATAAAAAAATTAGCATAGATTGTTTTTAATTATTGAGTGTATTTAATTTCAATGTTGTATGTATATACGACAAAAGAATGAGGAAAAACCGTGTCAGACACTAGATGGCGTGCGCCACGAACTATTGGCACACGTAACTGGTGCACGAAGACACGAGTGGCGCGCGCTAACGGATGGCAGAGAGGCCTATAAACCTCTCGGCCAAACACATTTTCTTCACTTTCTTCTCTTCCAAAATTTCCAAACACCAAAAACTCACCAAACCCCACAAGCCCACTCTTCCACCACCTTCCCCCAACAAAACCTAACACTTTAGAAGCATTTTCCATGGCGGGAGGAGAAGGAACGAGCCGTTCGACGAGAGTAGGCAAGAGGCCAAGGGCTTTCACACAACCAACGGAGAATGCTACACTTCCAAACATCGTCGACCGCTACAATGCTCCCTTCTCGATCTTTCACAATTGGGAAGGGAGGAGGTACACTCATTTCTCCAAGATTGAAGTTGTTAGTTATTTTAGGATTAATATGGAGGATATGGAGAAATTAGGGTTGAAGAGCGATCTGAAGAGAATGTTGGGCAACTTTGGATGGAAGTATTTCTCGGAGAAGGAAATTTTAGGGGTGGAAGAACTAAGTGTTGAATTCTTTAGTACTTTAATGATAACAAAGGATAATGGATCCTTCTCCGCTAGGCTTTTTAGTAAGGAATTCACTATGGAGGAGGATGAATTTGTTGAGTTATTTAAATTTCAACCTGGGGGAATGGCATTAGATTTTTCGCCGCTTTCACGTGCTCATAGAGCGTGGCATGAGCTCACCAGTTTTGAGCGTTATGATTCTGGAAATGCACCCAATGCCCTAATAAAGGACCCATGCATTGCACTATTACATCAATTCATGAGCATGATGATTAGTGGTCAATAAGAAGAGTCGAAGGTTTTTCATCCGCAGCTGTATGCTATTTATTGCTTGCTCTACAGTGCGGAGGCACTGGCCGGAGCATCGGGGAGGAGCCTGGGGGTCCGGCATGGACGCCGCGGCCAAGGACGGCGGAAGAGGCATGATCCGAAGTGGGGGCCAACAGGGGGAGGGTCGCTTGTGCACCGGGGAGACTGACGGAGGGCATGGTTGTGTTTGGCCAGGTCAGGGCAGCCTCATGGGGTGGTTGACTGCCGTGGAAATGGCTAGAGGCGGAGGCCGTCGCCGAAATTGGAAAAAACCCTAAAAATTGGGGCTTTTCGATTCCGGCAACCTCAGGCGATACGACTGGTGGAAAAGGGTCTGTGGAGAGGAGGGGAACCTGCTCGTGGTTACCGATCTGGTCAGCGGAGCGTGGAGCAGTGGTAGCGGCAGTTTGGGTTTCTGCGAAAATGGGAGACGTGGGACCGTCGTTCGGGGGCACGCCGTAGGACGAAGAGGCCACCGATCGAAGTGCCTGGATGAGGAGGAGCTCTTGAGCCAATAGCACGATGGTGTCTTGGCTAGGAGCGGCGCGGCAATGCGGGGGAGCCTCATGGCAACTGTGGCGGATTCGGGGAATTAGAGCACCGGCGTTCTGGGGCATGAGGGAGGTAGGTCTCGACGTTAGAAGGAGCGCCTTATCCAGGGGATGCCGGATCTGGCCACCGATCATCCTGGCGGTGGCCAGGCGCGGCGGCATGCGGCGTTTTGTGTTTTGGCCGTTCGGAGGTAAAACAATCAGGTTTCCCAAACGGTGGGTCGGAGGGAGGCGTGCGACCACTCAAAAGAACCGGCAGGAGGAGGCTGAGGAGTTGCCGGCTTCAGATCATCTTGGTGAAGCCACACGCACCATCACGCACCGCCGGAGTAACGCGGGTGAAAAGTTGCCAGAAAATTGCCCTAAATTTTTTTTTTTCGAAAAATCCGTTGTGTTTGTTTTGACCTCACCTTTACCTTAAGCCCCATTACAACCCGATATAAAGGCCCCTTGATCATTAACAACCATACGACTTTAGACATTGCTGAGTAGGACGTAGAATGCTTGAAAAATATTGACTAAGTATGCGAGTGATAGGAAGTTGCCTACTTATACATTGAGTGAGTTAAACTTTCTAATCATTGAGAGGTTAATGTTCTAGTGTCTTTTACATAGTGTTAACATTAGTTTAAACAATTAAGTGTTAGAGGTTTTTATCGATTCGTTCGTTTTGTGATTAAGTTATTGAACTAGCTATGTAGGGATAGTCTTTTGACTTGAGCTGATATTTTTGAGCAAGACTCAAATACGAATTCTTTATGCCATGTCTTTTCCTTTTTGTGTGTTTTTCTTTTATCGTGATTTATATTTGTTTGTTTTTATTTCGTCTGTGTCCGTATTTGAGTCTTGCTTGGGGACAAGCAAAGATTCAAGTGTGGGGGTGTGATGAGTGTCAAAAACACTCATTATTTGTGTACATTATAGTATAGGTTTAGCTTTGTTTTTAATTGTTTAAGTGTGTTTTCTTTGTATAAATCTTGGTTTTGTACATTTTGTTCTTTTGTCGTGTTTGTTCATTTTTCTTATGTTTTATTTATGTTTAGGAGCTTCATGGGCGATGATTTAATGATGCACGATCAAGATCACAAGGTTGCGAGCAAAATGGCATTGACAAACCAAATGCACCAATTATTTCCGAGGCTAACCATGTTGTTCGCTGGGCCAGACCTCTTGCACGAGAAAATTCATAATTTCCTTATACAAAGTCAGATTGAGGCGCCGTCAGCGGCATTGAAAAGAAGACATTCGTAGCTACAATTTACAAAAAACGCATGGAGTGCGCCAAAAACATGTCGTGCGCCAATCCTCAGGAACGTAGCTAATGGTGGAGGGCGCCAATAAGGTGGAGTGCGCCAACTTTGGTGACAAAAGCATGACAAATGCATGACAAGGCAAGCATGGAGCACTCCAAAGGCATGGAGGGCGCCATTCATGAAGGTAAAACAAGCATGGAGTGCGCCAAAAGAGTGGAGGGCGCCAATCCTTTGCATTCTTGCCTAGATGGAGTGCACCAATGCAATGGAGGGCGCCATTTCTTGCTAAAACTTACCTTTCAGCCGAGACTTTAAGGGAACAAGGGTGGTTCAAGGCATTTAACTTCTTTCTCACAATTCCTAAAGCCATTTTAACTCTTGCTTAATTAGTCTTAAAGTTAGAAAATATTATGGAAGAGTTGGTTAGATATTTGCAAAAGAATTAGTTTGTTAAGTTAGTTTTGGATTGTAATAAGACTTAGACATATTAACTAATTAACTTAGACTTAGAGAAGAGGAGGCAGCCAAATCTCCAAGACAGCCACGAACCAAGAGGAAAGAAAGGAAAGAAAAGAAAAAGGGAAAGAGGGAGAGAAGGCCGAGAGCAATGGTGAGGAAGAGAAGGAAAAAAGAGAAGGAAGGAGTAGAAAAACCAAAGCAAAAACCAAGCTTAGGCTTGGACTTGTAACACCTCCTTTCTCTTTAGCTCTTTACTTTTCTCTTGCTTTTGTCTATGTAATATATATGTTTGTGTTTTGTTTATGTAAATATGTGTGACTAGTTAATTTTGCTGGTGTGATGCCTTGAAACGTTAAGTTTTCTAATGGTTTAAAATGGGTAAAAATGATAAGGTTCATGAACTTGTTAAAAGACTTAATGCTTGGTCTAATTTGGCCACCTAGAACCAAAGTTAATAATCGAGTCTTGAGACCGAAAGGAGATAGACTCGATCGAAATATTAACTTGTTGATCTGTTGCCTTATGAGATGTGGACTCCTTCTTGGTGATGGATTATCCAAAAGGGTGATGTTTATAGTTGTTGTTTAGTTAGGATTAAGTGATTCGTGGGTGCGAAAGCTCATCGAGTTCACTTAATCCTAGGTAAATATCAATTTAGACTAATCTAACATGAAAGTGTAGATTAGTTACCTTGAAACACCCAGATCATAACACGAATTTAAAAACCCAACGAACCAGTTAGTTTACTTAAGTAATCTATGGTATCACACCACTTTTGTTTAAGTTGATATATATCTTGTATTTTTGTGTTTTGTTGTGATCTTGCATGATTTAAGTTGTCTTTGTTTTCATTTAATGCATGATAGTTGTTAGTTGTCACAAAACCAAACCAAAACAAACATGTTCCTATTACATAGCTAGTAAGCCGAGTAAGGCGTTCGCTTAATCCTCATGGGATCGATAACCCTACTTCATAAAACTATATTGTGACGGTCGTTGGAGGTGTTTCACGATGCCGAAGACCAATATAATCAACAACCATAGCGGGGCCCATCTAACAAAGCTTTTCTGAGACAACCTTGACTTTCTGCCAACCATGCATCCACAAAGCGACCATAGCTTGCTATCCATGTCTCTGCAAATCCCAACTATACTCAAACCATCCATGTCAAGCCTTTGCTCCCTCACGCAAACCAACTTCACATGACCTGAGCTACTTGCCTCTCCCTTAGAACACAAGGATGTGACTCCATCCACAGTAGTGCACCCCACTAACCTGTAGGCATTCCGAACATCTCTTTCACCCTTCATCACCACCACAGCATTCTTCTCCACCTTGATTAGACTGCTTACTACCTTGTAGCCATACCCGCCATAATCTAAGGCTCCTAATGAGATCAAATTCCTCTCTAACTTCAAAACATGCCTAACTCCACACAACTATACCATGACACCATCCCACATTATGATTCGGATATCTCCTATGCCAGCGATCTTACAAGCGGAACTATCACCCATAGTCACCACACCTAAATCAACAAACTCGTACGTGTTGAACCATCCTCTCTTGGGCGTCATGTGAAAGGAACAAGCACTATCCAAAATTTAGGAATTCAAATGCTCTGGACCTGACAAAATAGAAAGACAGTCACCATCTGCCCAGTTTGAACCTAAGACAACATTCATGGAACCCGACCCTCCTTCACGATCCCGAGGTCTTCTTGGACAATCCCTCTTCAGGTGGCCTTTTTCATCACACTCATAGCAATTTCCCCTAAACCTCCTTGACCCCAACTTGGATCCCTTTCAATCTTTTTCTCCTTGATCACCATGGTTACCCCTCACAACCAATGCTTCTATTTATTCATCTCCAGTTTTCCTCCTTTGATGAAACCCCAAAAAAGTACTTATGATATCCTCCAACTCCAGGGACTCCTTTCCCACTGTCAGAGTTGTAACCAAATTCTTGTAGGAACTAGGTAAGGAATTCTGGAGCAACAACGTCTTATGTTCCTCCTCGAACTTCATATCAACCTTTCTCAAGTCGCTCACTAACTGACTGAAACCATTAATATGTTGGCTCAAATCTGAGCCCTCCTTCATCTTTAGCCTGTACAATCGTTGCTTAAGATAAAGCTTGTTCGACAAAGACTTAGACATATACCTTGCCTCTAATTTCTTCCATACCTCACCTGGTGACTCCTCATCTATCACGTGATACATCATGTCGTCCGCCAAGCAAAAGCAAATTGTTGCTACCACCTTAGCCTCCATTTCCTTCCACTCTTGATCCTTCATCTTCTCGGGTTTATTCTCTGAGAGTGCGACAATCATCCCTTGTTGCACGAGCAGATCCTTGACACGCCTTTGCCACAACCTGAAATTCGACGAACCATCGAACTTCACAAGAGCAAACTTTGCACTATCCATCTTCCTCTAACCAAAAAAGCTCTGATACTAGTTGTTAGGATTGCACAACACCAATACGGAAAAAAACTTGCACAAAGAACATGGACACAAAGATATGATGTGGTTTAGCCTAATGCCTACATCCATGGTGAAAAAGGAGAACTTTTATTGATGGGAATCGAGTTACAAAGCCTTACATAAACCCTAGTAACATGTCCTTATATAGTAGACAACACTTGGGATACAAGAAAACCTATCTAGGTCAAACTAGGAGTCCAAAATAGAGTCCCGAGCTGATTAGGTAACTCTGCCGCAGCACCCCCAGCAGGCGCTGGTCTACCCCAGCGGGCGCTGGGTTCGAGTCTGTCCAAACCCAGCGTACGCTGGCCTGGGGCGACGGTCGCTACCCCCAGATTTCCTCGCCACCACTAACCAATGATGATAGTGTTGTTTAGTTTTTATTTATTTAATCTTCGCATTTATTATGACCATAGATGTAAGCCCTCTACCACGTTATATTCCTAAGTATCGTTAGCTAAGTTGTTTTACAATTAAGTTAATACAAGTACTACTTTTAAGATATATCAGCATTAGCCTTGGTTGGTCCATTAGGCCTAATAGATTGATATTCCGACAACTTCATAAGCATGTTTACACATGATAGAGCCTTCAAAGACTACAAGATTAGTCTTCATTTTGGTCACTTAGCTTAGTTTTAGGTTTATGTTAATAAACCTCGGGTGACTTAGACAGATTTGATCTGCTTGGGGAGAATGGCTTGAAGTTGCTGGTTTGTGACTGGCCGAGGAATAGGCAGCCAATCAAGAGGAGTCAAATGTTTTTACCTTTTTGACTTTAAGGGATGAGATAGAAATTGAGGAGAATTATCCAGGAACCTTATAAGACCCTAAACTTACCTTAGGACAAGCCACACCGTTTTTAACCACTCAGAAAACCAAAAGAAGAAAGAGAAAGAAGCTAGTAGGAGAAAGAAGAACAAGCAGGCAGGTCGTGGAGAAACTGTTCGGTAAGTGGGTTTAGCTTAGGAATTGGACTTTTTAGTTGTCAACAAAGTTGTAGAGGATAGAATTCCCTATTCCATGGTATATTTATTTTGTTGATTTGGTGAAGTAATGAACCTAGGAGGTCCATTTTATTCTGGCTGAGTTGCTGAGCTCTCGGATTCAAGTAGGTTAAAGAGAAAACGACCTTATGAGTTGGTTATGTTGATTGTGGAGTTGATTTTTGGATATGATATGATGAAAGACAATTAGAGGAGTCCTGTTTTGGTGATTTTCATAGGTTGTTGATGATGTTAAAGTAAGGATGGTTGGTTATGTAGGCATATTGATGGAGGTGTTGGATGTGTTGTTGGAATTTGTTGGAAGTGATTAGTTGGTTGGTTTCAAGTGGGAATTTGGAATGTATACGGGCTGCCATGTACTACTTTAAGCATGCTCATGATTATTTGAATATAGTATAATTACGTAGAGTTTATTTGTTATTAGAAAAAGAAGTGGACAACCAACAAGCCGAATCATCTAGGAATGCTTAAGTTTTACGCACTTGGAGGAAGTGAGGTGAGTGGATAATAGGTTCACAAAACCATTATTTTCATTTGATATATATATTTCTTGTTATTTTAAAACTGGAAAATGAATAAGATATTCATTGGCCTTCTTAGAGCTATTCCATTGATCACCCGTCGTTGATCCTATTTGCGATAAACTTATTCCTTCATATGATTCAGAATTTTTACTATTATTAATTATTCCATATGGTTACGAGCCTTGTATGATGTTCACATTATGTTTATGAGGTCTTTGGGACCACATGTGGTATGTATTAAGCCTTTGGGGCATATGCCATGTGTCTTGCTCTTTGGGAGCGTCTATGCGCATATGACTTATGTTTATGTTGCATTTATGCTTGTGTAGCATTTATGCCTTATGTTGTGATCTAATGCTTGGCTCGCAACTCTTATGATCCATATTACGTATATTATGACCATATGAAACTATTATGTAATATGATTAATATAACACTATATTTAAACCATTGACCTTCGTTAACCTCATGGTACTTATTATCTACTCACTGAGCTTGTCTCACCATTCTCTCTTATTCATTTTCGAGATCTTTAGTTAGTGATCTTGTAGAGTTTTTGTGGAGTCACGGGAGCTTGCTTTTGAGGTCGGGCCTATGAAGATGTCATTTTGGATATTATGGATTTCTAGTGTATTTTGATATAGTTGATGATGTAGATGGATGTATAGTTATTTTGGAGTTTTTTGTAGATGATATATAGTGGTGTGGTTGAGAGTGCATTTAGTTTGTTGTATAGGTATGATATAGCACGTTTATGTTTATGAGGTTTGCAGGGATTCGATTGACATTAGTTTTAGTTGAATCCTTGCGCCAGTTGCGACTACTAGGTTATTGGTCGTGACAATAGAAGTCTTGAAGTGTGCTTTTAATTAAAGTGTTTTCCATCAGGTAATCACTATGATTGCCCATATTTTGTAATTTTCTTTTTCTTTTTCTCGAAACTCTCACATTGAGGATAATAAATCCTTCAAGTGTTAGAGAGAGTTTGACGCAGCGTTGGATCGTAATCAAAATCGAATTGAGTTTGGTAACAGGATAAATCTCAACTTCAAACAACTTCCATTGTGAAGGTGAGTTCATTCTGATTATTTGAACATTTAGCTAAGGGCAATGTAGAAGGAAAGAACAACATGGACAACTCCATTGGTTTCAAACACACGTTGAATTTGGGATTAACTTCGCGTTTATTCTTGCTTCAGCTGTCAACTTAAAGAGAGGTGGATTATAAGGAAATTAAAAGATGCATTATCAACTCCCTCCCAAACTGTTACAATCACTTTAACCCCACTGTAATTGGCATTCATTGACACCTTATTCAACTGCCAACAATAAAGAGAGAAATATGAGAGACTTCTAATAATTGCAAGCATTGAAAAACAAAAAATTATATCAAATAGAGAACTCCTTTGCAAGCTAGACTTCAGGCATTACCAAGCATCCCCATGCATACTTGACACCCTACATCATCCTCCCCTCCTTGGAAACATGCTTGTCCCAAGCATCCAACTTCGAAGGAAGAGAAAATGCATCATAGTACAGAGTCAAATCAGCTATGTTAAAGGACTTTGATATGCCATACTCTTCAGGAAGGTCTATGATGTACACATTATCACTTATCATGTGCAACACTTTGTAAGGGCCAAACATTCTGGCCTATAACTTGCCTCCCAAATGCGATGGCCTGTGCTCCTTTCAAAAATGAACCATCACCAACTCCCTCGGTTAAAACACTTGCACATTGTGGTGTGCATCAATTTTGGCCTTCTCCTTTGCGTAAGTTATTGTGAGCCTATTCTTGACTACCTTGAGCACTTCTTGCACATGCTCTGCATATGTAATTGCCAAAGTACCGGCCTGGAGGGCGAGCAACAGAAGAGACATCCACGAGATGATTTGGTACTTTTGTGTAGATGAAGGAAAATTGTGATTGACCTTGACCTGTTGCATGGTGCACTGCTCTATTATACGCAAATTCAGTAATTAGAAGAGCTAAATCCTATTGTCTCTTCTTTTCATGGCACAAACTTCGTAATAAACTCCCAAGGGTCCATTGGTTGCTTCGGTCTGGCCATCAGTTTGAGGGTGTGCCATTCTGTTATACCGTAGGGTGGCATAAAATAACAACCACAAAGTCTTCCAAAAGCTTGCCAAAAACTTCACATCTTGATCTGAAGTTATGCTCCTCAGCATACCGTGCAACTTCACCACTTCTTTAAAGAACAAACAAGAAACTCCATGAGCATCCAAAGTCTTCTTATATGGGATGAAGTGCGCCATCTTGGATAACCTATCAACAACAACAAAAATTGATTCTACCCCTCATGGGGTACGTGGTAAGCCGAGTATAAAGTTCATGCTGAGGTCTTCCCAAATAGCTTATGAATGGGTAAGGGCATGTATAAGCCCGCATTAGTTGAACCTCCTTTTGTCACTTGAAAAAATCGATAGTGCTTTATAATTCTCACAACTTCATTTCCAATCATAGGCCAATAGAACCTATTCGTGAGAGCCTCTAGAGTCTTTTCTCGACCTAAGTGAGCTGCCAATCCCCTCCATGTAATTCCTAAATCAAGTTCTCTTGCAAGGAAGTATTGGGAATACAAAGTTAGTTGCCCATCATTAGGAAACCATCGTGCACATGAAATTTACCTTGACCAACTCTGTCCTTGCACTTGATCCATATCTCGTCAAAGTCAATATCATCCTTGTATAGCTCATGTATGCTATCAAATAAAGTGCTATTAGAGCGCATCTCTGTTAGCAAAGCCACTCGCATATTGAGAGCTTCCGTGACAATGTTTTGAGCTCCACTTTTGTGTGTTATCTTGAAAGGAAATTTTTGTAGATACGTGGACCATCGTACATGCATGTGGCATGCAAATTTGGATTGATCATGTAGGAACTTGAGAGCTCGATGATCCAAGTATAGCATGAATTCTTTTTTGATGAGATAGTACTCCTACGTCTTCAAAGCACGAAATAAGGCGGAGAATTCCTTCTCATAAGATGACCATGTTTGATGATGATCACTCAATGTTTCACTAAAATATGCCACTGGCCTCCTTTCTTGTAAAAGAACTGCACTAATTCTGACTCCAAAAACTTCTATATCTACTTCAAACAATTTAGCAGAATTTGGCAATGCTAGAATAGGTGTGGAGCTTGACATTTCCTTCAGCTTGGCAAAGGCATCCTCTGTTTTATCATTCCACACAAAGGGAACTCCCTTTTTCCACAAATTCATCATTAGTGCCGCAATTACACAGAACCCATTGATGAACCTTTGATAAAATATAGCCAACCTTAAGAAACTTCAGACTTGACTTGGATTAACCGGGGTAGGCCACTTCTGAATCGCATCAACTTTTGCTTGATCGACCTGAATGCCATCTCTCCCAACCAAAAATACGAGGAAAAGAAGCTTGTTTTGCATAAATACACACTTCTACAAATTGATAAATATTTTGTTCTCTCGTAAGGCAATCAACACTACTTTAAGATGCATTAAATGATCACTCTCCAATGTATTATAGACTAGTATGTCATCAAAGTAGACAACCACAAACTTGTCAAGAAATGGTTTTAATACCTGCTGGTGCATCAATCTCATAAAAATGCTGGGAGCATTGGTAAGTCTGAAGGGCATGACTAACCACTTGTACAGGCTGTCTCACATTTTAGATGCTATCTTCCATTTATTACTAGGGCAAATCTGGATTTGGTGGTATCCACTTCGAAGGTCAATCTTTGAAAATATTATCGAGTCCCTGAGATTGTCCAGTATGTCATTCAATCGAGGAATAGGAAACTTATACCCGATTATGATCTTGTTGACAGCTCGGCTGTCTACACACATCCTCCATGAGCTATCCTTCTTAGGTACCAACAACGCAGGAACTCCACAAGGACTGAGACTCTCTTGCAACTAACCCTTTTCAAGAAGATCTTAAACTTGTTCACATAGAATTTGATTCTCCTTGGGACTAAGACAATAGTATGGAAGGCTCAACAAGGTACTCCCTAGGATCATATCAATTGGATGTTGTATATTGCGTAAAGGTGACAATCCTTTTGGCAATTCTTTAGCAACAACTTCAGAAAATTCTTGCAATAATTCTAACACAAGGGCAGGAACTATATTCAAGTCCTTCTCATACTTTGCTTCCACTCCTTTCATCATGAAGATGTGGCACCATCCCAGTTCATTAAATGAATCAAGCAATTCTCTTGTTGAGGTAATTGTCAAGGCGAGTTGCATAGTACTATTGCATTGGGTTTTCACATGTTTGGGCTTCCTTGGTAACAAAGTAAACCTTTCTCCTCCTTTCTTCACTTCGTACGTGTTTTCCTTGCCCTTGTGCACTACTTGGTTATGAAATTCCCATAGTCTACCAAGTAGGATGTGGCATGCATCCATCTCTAGGACATCGCACACCATTTTGTCCAAATATTTTCCAATAGTGATTGGAATAGTGTACCTTGAATTGACCTTAATGCCTCCTTTGAAATGTATCCATCCAATCGAGTATGGTATAGGGTGAGGTGTAGTTTTGAGGCCAAGTTTGTCCATGGTTTGGCTGCTTACAATGTTTTCCTAACTTCCCTCGTCGATGATAACCTCACAAACTTCTTTTCCTATGTGATAATGTGTGCGAAAGAGGTTGTGATGTTGTGAATCATCTTGCTTTGTCATGGTCAGTGCAACATTCTGTAGAACCCCATAATGCTCCTCATATGCCTCTAAAGATTCACTGCCCTCTTCACTACTTCCCTCAATGGGAGCACACACGTAGGCTCTGGATGGATCTCCCTCCTCCTCTTCTTGCTCACATAGTTAAGTGAATTTTCTCTTGGGCCTATAGCATTGCATTTATAATAATGAATTCCCACATTAGGCTACTTCTTTCCCCTTCTGTTGAGTGGCCTCTGGGATTGACTTTGTTGGGACAGATCTTGGCTCACTTGCTTGCAGAACACCCTTCTCAATTCCTCTCTTTGGACAAGTCAAGGATTGACTAGGTCCAGAATAACGAGCTGATGTCATTTTCTTCTTCCTCAAGACAGCTCCAATCTTCCTTGCTTTAGCATATGCATCATTGAAAAACAAGGAGGTATCAAACTCTATCCGATTCTTGATCTCATAGCTAAGACCATCATAACATGAAATCATCTATCTGATTCTTTATTTTCCTCCACATTATTGCATGCCTCATGAACTCAAATGTATAATCCTCAACAGTTTAGCTTCCTTGAGTGCAAATTAGCAATTGCAAGTATAAGATTTGATGATAATCAACTAGCAGAAACCTCTCGCAGGGCAATCCTGAATAGGACAAGGCTAGTGTCCTAGCATACACTAGAGGTTTACAAAATCCGAACCAGCGAATACTGGGCAAGCCCAGCGTCCGCTGGACTGGCAAATTTCACCTCTTTAGTTTAATTTAGGTCTCCTTTAGTTAGGTATCTTTGGCTAACCTATATAAGGTGTTAAGACCTAGGTTAAAGACATTCTTGGCTAGTTTTCACGCAAGAGTCATAGCTTTTAGGTTTTATTACTTTTGCTTTTCTTCAAGGATTGTAATCAACGATTTGGATCTTCAATCAATGCGGTATTTTCATACTTTGTAATCAAGATTTGTCTTTTCATTCATTTACTTAATTATTCATTGTTTGATTGATTCGTATTGTGTGTTTAGAATTAAGATTGACAACCTTAGTTCGTAGCACAGATTGTATCCATTTATTTTGTTTCATTTAGTTTTGTTTTGTTTGCTTAGATTGTTATTAGGGTTTAGGATTGACAACCCTAGATTCGGATAATGATAGTAGAATTCATAGTTTAGAACCAACCAATCATTCGATTTTAGTTGCTTAGATTAGGATTGAGAATTCATAGTCTAGCACTTAGAGAATTGATCCATCTGTCCCTGTGGAGACAATCTTAGTTATCACCATATTACTTGAGCAATCGTGTTCTCTTGCATGTAATTTAGACTCGATATTTATGGCATCAGGTGGTGGCGAGTCGTGCATCAGAAAATTGGCTTGATGTTGGACCGCGCCCTATGACATCACTGTAGGCTGCGGCTCTGTCCAGAATGGGATTGGGGTAGCGGCTGGCCACGTCGGGAGGAGGCTTTTAAAGGCGGACAGGCAGTGGGCTGTTAGAAAAATAGGCCAACCCCCAACAAAGTTTGGAGCGGCAGGAGGAGAGTCACGAAGCTGGCTGAGGGCTGAGGTATTTCGGACAATCCGCCCACTGTTGAGTGTGGCCAGAGGAGGCCGGGGCTAGGCGGACGATGGTCCATGTGTGGGTGGCTGCTGCAGGGGCCGAAAATCCTTCTTGGCAAAAAGTCTCCCTAGGGTTTGCTCGGAAAATTCCGGAGAAGGAAGTCTGCCGATTTTTCCATTGAAATAACATGTATATCCTTATAAAAAATAAAATAATTCATCATCTTCAATCATGTTTTAGTCTTCCATCATATATTTCTAGTCGATTCGAGTTCAATCAAAATAATTTGTAATCCAAAAAATGAAGGCTACATTTACTTGTCCTTCCAAATCAATCACTATAGCCAAAACCATCTACGATCACAATGTTCTTTTCGGAAATAACACTATATAGAATGATGCATGTACAACATACCGCTGTGACCACCTCAGATCTCCATTGGAAGACCATGAACTTGTATCCTCGTCTTGTTCACATCTAAACGGCAAACAAAAGTCGTGATAACTCGAATGTTAGGCATGTCAACTACCACAGAGCAGAAATCTCTATAAGTTCATTTAAGTTCTCAAGTTACAATCGAGTTTCAAGTCTAAAGGCAAAGTATATGTAGAAGTGAAGGAAAAAAGGACGTCTATAAAGCCCATACAAAGCCCATGCATGTTCTGAAAGCTAAATTAGAAGCTTGAAGAGCACTAATTTGGATGCATGCACACATGAAGTTTCAAGAAAAATCAGCCTATTTAGTCCATGCATCTACTTATTTAGGATGTGCCAATACTTTATTATATTATGTTAGGTTGTTTCGAGTATAGTTGGTGTTATTTTGGCCAGAATATCTCTTGTTTAAGAATAGAATAATTTGACCAGATTGCATTCCTATTTTTTAGGAGTTGTTCGAGATGCACTCCTACTTTTTAAGAGTTGGTTGTTTAGAAATATGTGAGACTTTTAAAATCCTATATAAAGGACTTCTACCATAATAAAACATCACCCTACTTTTGAGACAACTTTAGCATAAGCTAATTTGTGAGTTTGATACTCATTGTGTGTTCTTGCTTAGGCTGGTGCATAGACTTAGCTAGAAAGAAACCTTCACTTATCAAACAAGTCTTCCATCCTTGTTTGTGGCGTGATTTGACCTAGACTAAGGTTCTTAAATTATTCATTTGCTTAGGTTGTGGTTCGTCCAAGGTTCTTACAAAGTTCAGATTCGTGGGTCATGGTCTTTCCATCCAAGAGTAGCACGATCCGTTGTGATTCTCCAACCGAGGCTCATATGATTTGGTATCAGAGCCATGACTTACTACTATCTATCTATAATTTTCGTTCTTTATTCTATTGTATTCAGTTTCTAGTTTGTTTATTTAGTTCAAGAAAGAAAAAACAAAAAAAAGGGAGAAAAAAATAGAAAAGAAACAAAAAAAGAGGAAACAGAAAACAAAAGAGGAAACAAAAGAGAGAAAAAAAAGGGAAACAAATTTTTTTTTTTGTGCAGCAACATATTTCGGGAAGGCCAAATTTTAGGCAACATTGATTTAAAGGTATTTGTGGAGGCCTTGACAAGAATATGCCAACATATGTTGCGAGGAGAGATTAAACCATTGCACCAATACTTGGATGCAATAGAGAATTCTCTCATAAGGGAATAACCTAGAGGCAAACTACATGCACAATGGAGTATAGTACCTAATGGAGGGTCAAGTAGAGTTGATTCTGTCTGTGAGAGGAGATGTTAAATTACCACAAGGGACAATGAAGAAAAGTGGAAGGAATTTGAAGCCTGTTTGGCTAGAAAAATTGACTTGTATTCAAAAGAAGTTGATAAAGCACATCGTAAAAACATATTTCAAGCTAAGAGTGAAATTGAGGAGAAGGTATGTTATGATATCAACATTACTTCTGATCAGATTGTTGAAGATGTTTTAACATGGAAGGAATTTGGTGAGTTTTCCAATGATTTATTTGATGGAGATGGTTTTGATGAGCATGACATGTCACTTCTTCACTTGAGAGATTTCTTTGACAAATCAAAACTTATGGAAGTTGATCACATGAGGAGGTGCCTTGTTACTATTGTTGGTGAACGTGACAAACTTGTTGTTACTAATGACAAGGAAGTGTTCAGCCCATATATTACATGTCTCCAGATTTTGTTATTGAACATGTTGATCATATTGACTTCTTAGGAGTTTAAAAGTATGATTATGCTGGAAGCTCAATATTGCTCAACTTGTGGAATAATCTGAGGTTTAAAGAAAAGTTTGTGCGAACCAGTATGTTCTTGGCTTTTCGATTGGAGATGACATCCTACTTTTTATGCTCAAAGTATTTACTCAGTTGGAGAGGGAGATATCAAGTGCAGCCACGAAGTTCAAAGATTAAACCTTATTCCAATAGTATCTACTAATAGAATTTTAGGCTATAACAAGGAAAACTTAGCGGCGATATAAATTTTAGGCTATTGTGGCAAAAATTATGATATGGCGTAAGAAAATATGTTGCAGAGAATACTGTTTTCCCTCTAAAACTCTATTGCGGTGATATAAATTTCATTGTCACTATAGGTTTTTAGCGGCGATATTTTTTTCTCAGTTAATAATGAATTGCGTCGAAAAAAGTGATATTGCGGTTAAAAGTTTCTAGATGTGACAATATCGTTGCTAAAATGCTGTAGTTGGAATTTCAATTTTTTACCGCTATACATATTTAGTGGAGATCAAATTGCCACAATTGCTCAAAACTTCTCTTCAATTTTTATATAGTAGTTTCAATTAAATTAAAATACTATACTTATATATATATATATTGTAAACGTAGCAATGTAGATTATATATATATATGCTTGTATATATATATATGTATAATAGCAAAAAATACAATGAGAGTCATACATATATGCACAATATATTTGTTCCTTAGTATTGCTAATTACTATTTTTGACTGTAACAATAAATGTATATTATAGTACTAACTAATCATGATCACAATGTTATAATTAAGTTTATAATTAATACTGTAATATTTATGATTTTATTATAAGTTCACTAACTAATAGTATTAGTTACTATAGTACTAATCATAAAAATATAGTAGTTCACTAGTACTATAGTGTCAATTAATCTAATATATATAATACATATTAATTACACATATATATTACTAATCATGAAACTATTATACAAGGTCACTATTTAGTTCTATAATATTAATAATACTATTATAAAGTACGAGAATACTACTACTGCCTAGATTTTTTTTTCAATATATACATTATTGAATTAATATAAAAATTAATTCCTTATCAATAGTATTAGGTTCCATTTCAAATATATAGTAAATGTTTCCCTTAAACAAAATAGAAATTACTGAGCATATAATATATATATATATATATATATATATGTATTATTAGATTTGAAACAATGTTTCAAAATTTTTCAAATGAAAATACATGTAACATAAGATAACAACGGTTCAAAGATGATGTCTTGTAGCTTAGGTAAAAAAAGATGATGACTTGTACTAATTTTTTTAAAATAATATACTTTTGATCAAATACAATTATATTTGTGACGAGTCCAAAAAGAAAAAAGTGATATTGATTTCGTAAAAAGGTTAAATCGACTAACACGCCGCAATATTATTTTTTTGGTTACTCCTAATTATTTTCCGAAAGTAGCCAGCCAATCAATCATTGTTTTTTATTTATTTACAAAAAATAATCACCAAAATAACCAATCAACTATGTGCTCTGCTAATTAAAGTTAAATGCACATAATTAATTATAGATAAAGATTATAAGTCCCTTTGGGTAAAGATGGTAAATATAATCAAATAACACGATGTCTTACTTTTTAAAAAATACATTACCATTCGGATTACCATTACAGGTGATTAATAATAAACTAATGGTCAGCAATTAGCGGATTCTTTTATAATAATACCATCTCGTTACTTTTCTGTAATTAATATTTCAAAACTACGTCGTTTTACCTCTATTAACTAGGGTTTTTAATACACTTCTCCAAAACTGTTCACGCCATTTGCACAAAACTTACATGTTCCGGCCGCCATAAGTCTGAGTCGCCTCCTCTCTCTAGATCTTTCTATGTTTGTCCCCCAGTCCCCCCTCTCTGTCTCTGTGATTCTCATCTGTGCTTTCCTATGGCCCATCACCACCATAGCAACCCAAGGTAATTAAGTTCATTTAATTTTATTTTCTGTTTGGTTGGTGTAATCATTGGGTGGGCCTTTCGGGTAGAGTTTTTTGGTGGGGTTTTTGCAATTCTTGGCTAGGATTTTTGAGTGAGAATTTGGTGATTCTTGGGTTGGGTTTACCTGATTCTTGGCTTAATTATTAAGGACTTAATTCTCTTATTTTGATGGTTTAATTCCATTATTTTCTCGTATTCTGTAATCTGATCAACACTACTACTACGACTTAATTATTAAGGAACAAAACAGGAATTCTGGGATTGACCAATTGAGCATATTGATGAACTGGGCTAATGTCAATGCTGCTGGAGAACTCTGCTTATGTTGACAATTGTAGTTGTTGTCTGCCTCTCGTCTGTGGACCTTGTGGTTGTGTTTCTAAATTGTAATGTTGTATCTGCAGCCAGCAACTTGAATTTGAAGTTCTAATATTTGTTGATGCGCTTACTTACTTCAATCCCCTGCAGGAGAAAATATGGAAAATCCGAAAAAGTTTATGATGCTTTTTTGGTTGAATTTCCCCTCTGCTATGGTTACTGGAAGAAGTACGCAGACGACGAAGCTCGCCTGGGTTCATGGACAAAGTTGTGGAGATTTATGAACGAGCTGTTGTAGGGGTGACATATTCGGTGGATATCTGGTTGCACTTTTGTACATTTTGTATAAGCACTTATGGAAACCCTGAAACTATTAGAAGGTAATAAAGTTTCACACGTTATTCTTATTAGGATATCATGTACTTTCTTGTTGCTAGGTGCTATCTTATATTCCACAACTTAACTTCAGTATGCTGCAACAGTGGTTCCATCCGATTTGTGTTGGCTCTAAGCGGAGTTTTGTTTTTTTTTTTTTTTTTTTGCTTTTCAACACATTTCTCTTGCTGCAGCTTTTTATTTACATATGCACCCTTTTCCAGAACTAGAGAGCAGGAATCAAAATTTGGGCTAATTATGTATTGCATAATGTATGCTCTTCTGGTGAATATTAGTATGTACTCAAGAGTATGTGGCTTTGGGCTTGAATTGTAGACCATTAATCGTAGCCTCCTACCCTCACCTTACCACGTCATCATTTTTTCCTTTGCATTTGAACTGAAAGCAATACTATCACCAACATGTTAAAATAGTTTTTGTGAGTTTTGATTTTCGCTTTATTAGTGATAAGTGACTATGCTTTTAATCTTCTTCGGTTTGAAGTTGGGTGCTTGCATTTGCCAACAATAATGCATAACGGAATGTATAATTAGAGTCTAGAGAATTTGGAACTTCTTTGTTGAATTCTTCTGAAGATTCTTAAATTACAAGAGAAATTCTCACTATACTTGTTGTGTTCTGAACCAGTGACATCAGATGCACAGATGACTGGACTAACTGATATCCTCATGTTTGTAACCATTTTCTTGCAGATTTAAAGCTCTTGCTGTAAGTTAGCCATAATTAGAGTTGAGGACAACTAAAGAAGTCGATGCTGCACAGCCTGCTCCATCACAGTATGTTGAACATGATTGGTCTTCTTTTAAAGAAGTTCTTTAGGACTACTATTTGACGTGTTGTTTTTATTTTGGATTTTAATCTACATGATCCATGATGACATTTTGTATTTTTTATATTAGCACGATATTAATGTATAAAATGCATGATGATTTTCTAATAATGTGTTTTATGATATTTGTAATATTATATATGAATAGTTGGTATTTAATGTTTTAAATAAAGAAATGATCCAAAAGACAAATAAATAAAGTGGGAAATAAATTAAATCAAATTAAACATTTAATTTAAAAAATGATTAGAATGGTCCTATAAAATGAGAATAGTGGTCATTATATATAGCCTAAAAATTAATTTTGCGGGGATATTGAATCTAAATAAAGTTTGTTGCAGCACATTTTTTTGCGATGATTTTTCATGCCTCATATTTGTTTATGCAAGGATTCATTAGTTATCGCAAAAATGTTTTAGCGGTGCCATTAATTCTGCCTCAATTAGTTTTTAGCGATGATTTTTCTCGTATTCCTTAAGTATTGCAAAAATGTTTTAGCGGCGCCATTAATTTTTGCCTCAATTTATTTTAGTAGGGGAGTAATGACAGCCGTTATAACTTTTTTGCGATGCTACTTTCGTCATTAATATGCTACCCTATTACAATGACTTTTATCATCGCAAATACATATAGCCGCAAACCCTGTGTCGCAATATAGTTTGGACGGTGGAGATATTGCGACAAATTTCTACGACAAATTATTTCCCCTCAAAATCACAATTGAGGGGATTTTAAGTTTGTAGCGGCAATTTTTTTTCTTCTCTATATTCCATTATTCTTGTAGTGATCATTGATTGGAGAATGCATGGCATATGCAAGGATTTGAGGACAAATCACTTTCAAGAGGAGGGGAATGATGTGAGCACACTAGAAGCACACCTATTATCAAGCCTCAAGACCAAGAGCAAGTTTAAGTTCCAATTGGACCAATGACAAGGGCAAGAGCTAAGAAGTTTCAATCTGACTTTAATGGATTAATGGAAGAAGTTTGGACTCAAGCTGGTTTATGCAAGTCAAAGGACATCCATGAAGCCCATATAAAGCCCATGCACATTTTGGAAGCTAAATTGGAAGCTTGAAGAGCATGCACTAATCTGGATGCATGTGCACATGAAGTTTCAAGAAGAATCAGCCTATTTAGTCCATGCATCTACTTGTTTAGGATGTGCCAATATTTTATTATATTATGTTAGATTATTTCTAGTATAGTTGGTGTTACTTTGACCAGAATATCTCTTGTTTGAGAATAGAATAATTCGGCCAGATTGCATTCCTATTTTTTAGGAGTTGTTCCAGATGCACTCTTACTTTTTAGGAGTTGGTTGTTTAGGAATATGTGAGACTTTTGGAGCCTATATAAAGGACTCCTAGCATAATAAGAAGTCACTCTACTTTTGAGACAACTTGAGCATAAGCTAATTTGTGAGTTTGATACTCATTGTGTGTTCTTGCTTAGGCTGGTGCGTAGGTTTAGCTAGAACAAAACCTTCACTTATCAAACAAGTCTTCCATCCTTTTTTTTGTGACATGATCTGACCTAGACTAAGGTTCTCAAATTGTTCATTTGCTTAGGTTGCAGTTCGTCCAAGGTTCTTGCAAAGCTCAGATTCGTTGGTTACGGTCTTTCTATCCAAGAGTAGCACGGCCTGTTGTGATTCTCCTACCGAGGATCATATCAAACATATAGGCTGCTTATCTAATTTATTTAACCAAATAACAAAATAGGACTCACACAATGACCTAAAAAATAGAAACACGTTGATCCTAATGTATTCACTTACAAAGCTCTCGAGTCCACACTTATCATGCCGGGATTCTCATGGGGTACAAATAAATATCCACCGTTCTTACAAGGCAGACCTACTAAAGAGAAAGGTATCCCCTCCACGAGTCCAGATAGTCTACACACTCCTTGTCCACTTGATCACACATACCTCAGATTACGCGATAGCCCGTTATGCGATATATGTGAACTATAAGACCTATTTGGTATGGGACCATCTCGCATGTTAATAAATCATATCCAATAATAGATCCGACATCCTACAATCAAGAAACAACATACCAATCACATAACAAGGACAAAATTCACTTATCATATTAAACAGAAATCATGGAAACTATAATAAAATCATAATGACCTAATTTATGAAAATGTAAATTAAATCAGAAATCATTACGTGCACCTATAGATACATAATTGTTCAAACAACAATAGATAATTATGTCCCGTCCCATGAAAATATAAGTAATAGAAAGTCATCATTCATTCCATATTATCGATTCAATTATCCATAAGAATATACAAATGATCGAACACGACCTTGTTCATACTGTAAACTACATAAAACTAGATAATCAATTTCATAGCTCATGTCCATGTTTTTGAGCAAGCAAGTAGATAATTAATCTAGGAATCTTACAAGTTCATACGTAGTATTAAAGCATCGTACAATAAATCAGGACAGAGATCATGATAATAATAATTAAATAATGGTAGATCGAATAATAGTATAAAACAATACACAAATAAGACAAAAACTGACTTACAATAGTAAACAAAATCAAATCAGAAATCACTTTAAAACCTAAATAAGCATATAATCTCAATCGGATTTCCAACAACCACACCCATTAAAATATAAATTCCAACCAAATCATATGTACTCAGATAAAACATGAATTTCACTTACGAACAACAATTAATATATTTAATTCCATAACTATTTACGCATACTCGCACATATATATATATATATATATATATGTATATATTTATATATATATATATATATATATATGTAAGCCCTCTACCATGTTATACTCCCAACTATCGTTAGCTAAGTTGTTTTATGATTAAGTTAATGCAAGTACCACTTTCAAGTTATATCGGCATTAGCGTTGGTTGGTCCATTAGGCAAATATTCTAATAGATTGATGTTCCGACAACTTCATAAGTATGTTTACACATGATAGAGTCTTCTAAGACTACTAGATTAGCCCTCATTTTGGTCACTTAGCTTAGTTTTAGGTTTATGTTAAACTAACTTCGGGTGACTTAGACAGATTTGAGCTGCTTGGGGAGAATGGCCATAACTTTCTCATTTCTGATCCAATTTAGACAAGTGGACATGTTTTGGAAAGCTAAGAGATAGTACTACAACATGTTAGACAAAAATTTGTTCAGTTTGTTAGTGGAAGAAGGTCAAAATTGAGATTGAAGTTGCTGGATTGTGACTGGCCGAGGAATAGGCAGCCAATCAAGAAGAGTCAAATATTTTTACCTTTTTTAACTTTAAGTTACGAGATAGGCATTAAGGAGAGTTATCCAGGAACCTTATAAGACCCTAAACTTACCTTAGGACAAGCCACACCGATCATAATCATTCAGAAAACCAAAATAAGAAAGAGAAAGTACCTAAGAGGTGAAAGAAGAACAAGCAAGCAGGTCGAGATAAAACCTCTCGGTAAGTGTTTTTAAGCTTAGAATTAGACTTTGAAGATGTCTAGAAAGTTGTAGAGGATAGAAAACCCTATTACGTGGTATATTTGTGTTGTTGATTTGGTAAAGTAATGAAACCAGGAGGTCTGTTTTATTCTGGTCGAGTTGCTGAGCTCTCGGATTTGACTAGGTTGAAAGAGAAATGAGTTTGTGACTTGGTTGTGTTGATTGTGGAGTTGATTTTTGGATATGATATGATGAAGGAAAAACAGAGGAGACCTATTATGATGATTTCGTGGGTTAGTGATGGCGTTAGAGTAAGGATATTTGATTATGTGAGTAGGTTGATGGAGATGTGTGGAAGTGTTGTTGGAATAGTTGAAAGGAGGTTATTTGGTTTGTGGGGAGTGAGATTTTTGGCATGTGTAGGGACTGCCATGACCTTTAGTAAGCATGTTTATGGTTCTTTAAGTATAGCATAGTTATGTAGTGTTTGTATATTTTTAGGAAGTGGACAACCGACGAGCCGAATTGTTTAGGAACATTTAAGATTTACGCACTTAGAGGAAGTTGAGGTGAGTGGATAATGGGTTCACGAAAACTATTATTTTCATTTGCTATCTATATTCCTTGTCATTTTAAAACTGGAAAGTGAATAAGTACTTCCTTGACTACCTTTGAAACATTTTGTTTATTGTCCTCGCGACTCTCAGACAAGAGGGTCTGCTCTTATCCTTATAAGTTTTATGCTGTTTTTCTAGACGACAGGTCGTCTGCATGGACAACCTGGCGTGCGCCAGGTTTTATGTTTTCGAAGAGTTGGAGTACGCTAACTCTTCTGGCGAGTGAATTTAAGCCTCAGATGGCCAAAAGTTGGCGTACGCCACCTATTTCTGGCGTGCGCCAACACAGCAGTTTTTCTAGCAGAGTTGCACAAATGAGTAAGTAAGGGAAAATCGTCCCACAAGGATAGAGTTTAAAGCTTCAACTTGGTTTTGTAACTTGTCTAAGATCAATTTATGAAGTGGTTTGATAGAAACTCTCGTTCTAAGTTGGTTTACTAATCTAACAATTATGAATTTAGTTACTTGAAAGTTTGGTTTTCAAAACAGATTCTTAACAACTTATATTGCACAAATGAGCAAAGTGAACTTAAAACCATAATAATCATCGAATTCAGAAGGTTTACTAAGTATATAACATGGTACTAGTGTTTCAAAATCAACCAAACTACACTCTCGTGCTAGAAAGGCCTAAATTGCTTCTTTACCATGCTTAGAATGATAAGATGTTCTCTCGACCCCAAAAACCAACTAAGCACAGCAAAGAACCAACTATATGCATCACTTTAAGGACAATAAATCACTGAGTAAGAGTATTAGCAACTCGAACTAGCAACTTATCTAACTAACCTTTCCATTTAAACTATCTCCTCTCGGTTTCAAGTTTAAACTAACTTCTAACCTTGGTGATCAAGCAAGTTTAGCATGGCATTAAGTTCGTTAGTTTGACATGTTCATCATGTTTTTAACCATCTAAATCGTGACTAAGTAGTGGCTTTAAGCCACCAAACTCAAAGATCAACTACTCACACATGCTTGCAAAGAACAATATAATCAAAAACATGAACATACTTAGCATTATTTAACAAAACGAAGAGTACAGTCAAAACAAATATAAACTAACATAATATCCTAACTACTATCCACCACCCCTCCACACTGGTCTGCCAAGGTCACAAGAAGCCTAAAATCCCGAGTGTATGGCCCCCTCTAATGTTTTCCACTCAAAGAGGCAAGTGGCTGGCAGTGTCACTGTCTGGTCTGGCGTATGCCAACTGTGCCTGGCGTACGCCAGGTTTTCAGATGCTTGGTCATCCGTAATCCATCGTTCTTGCTCGTGGTTATTCGCGTGTGGTCCTTCTCTGGCGTATGCCAACTTCCTCTGGCGTGCGCCAGATCCTCAGCATTGCTCTTCTCACCTTCGCATCTTTCCTCTCGTCCATGCATCCGCTCGTCTAGCTCGGTCATCATCTATTTCCTCGAATTAGCTCCTAAAACCATAAAACATAATGAGAAATAAAATACACAACTAAAAACATGAAATAAAGAAAACTAAGACAAAGATAACAAAAACTAAAATAAAACAACCTAAAATACTAAGAACAAACTATAAAATGGACATAAGTAATGAGTGTTTTAAGCACTCATCACACCCCCACACTTGAATCTTTGCTTGTCCCCAAGCAAGACTCAAATGCGAACAACAACTAAACAAAAATCACAAAAACACACACAAACACAACACGAGGTAAAGACTTGGCAAGACTCGATCCAAACTTAACTTCCCTCAAAAACATCAACTTATATCAAAATCTCATCATAAACCTAGTTAAGTCATCAACTACAAAACATAAAACACTACGAACTAGTAAACGTCTCAACACTCTATTATTTAAGAAAGTGTTAACTCTATGTAAAAGACACTAGAAGGTTAAACTCTCGATGATAGTAAAATGTATCACTCATATAATGTGTATGGTCAACTTCCTATCACTCGCATACTGGTCAATATCTCAAAGCATCCTACGTTCTACTCAGCGCTACCTAAAAGTCACAATGGTTGTAAATGATCGAGGGGCTTTCTCATCGGGTTGTAATAGGGTTGAAGGTCAGGGTGAGGTAAAATATATGGGAAGTGGCTAAACCACCCAATCCGAGGACTCAATACATGAATTAAGCAGTCACTCGTCTAATCTAAAACATCCTCACAAAGTATAATAAACGTACACTCCCCAATCTCCCAATATACAAAGACCTAGAAGCCCAAGTTTTTCCTAAACTTATGCTTATTCAACTTCACATTCTTTTTCTTTTTCTTTCCTTTTTCTTTTTGTTTCACTTCTTTTTTTCTTTCTCTTTCTTTTTTTTTCTTTTTCTCATTTCAGTTCTCTTCTTTTTTTTTTACACACTATAACACATGCACGTGTCTAGGCAAAACTTGGCTTCTCACCATGGTCACAAAATAAAAATCCCAACATATACCCCAAGTCAGTTTCAGATATCGACCAATCATAATACAAACATTCCCAACAAGCGCAACCTAAAAGTCCTCGTATCGGATGATCAAAGGTAAGGAAGATGGTGGATAATAGGCCTAAAGTTAGCTTCCTCATCTAAGATCAATAAAAAGGCTCGGCTCAAATGGTTTTACGCAAATGGTAATAAGGGATTTTGGCTCTAAGGCTCTAGGCTCAAATATCAAAGAATGCCCCGTCATCTCACAACTCCTACACAACCAAGACCACGATAAGTACTAGTAGGATGCCTCGATTAACTAACACTAGTATGCACCTCATGAAAAATATAGACTGGTGTCTCTTCCATTGGCTCAAATCTCACAAGGTACACTCAAAAACCCTCTATTCTAGTCTACATAGTGAAACTACTCACCTAAACAACAGAGTGTGAGGTTTCTACCAATTCCTAGGCATTGTGCTCAAATTAAATTCCTAACTAAGAGTTTGATAAAATTCTAACACAAGTTGAAAATTTTTGAGGGGGGTCAAATTTTTGAAAAATTCATGCCAAGTCTAAACCTATACAACCTAGACACTCTAAACAACCTAAAAAGAAAGATTCCTTGGTAGGAACCCTCCCCCACACTTGAGTGACACATTGTCCTCAAGGTGTCTAAATCACGCAAACAAAAACACAGATAACATACGAACATTAAAAGAAAATAAACATGCAAGAAAGTAAAAACAAAGATAAACAAAGAAACAAACTCAACAAAAATCTAACACATAAAAGGGAAAATCAATAAAGTAAAACAAAAATAAATAGAATAAGGAAGTAGGAGCTCCCTGTCAATCCCATGCTGGTGACTGTGGTGGAAAGCTGAATCCACTGCCGAAGTTCTCGGCCCACTGTCGCGTATGCCCTCTGCTCTACCCTGAATGCCCGTTGTTCCTCCCACTCAGCTCTCTGCTGCTCCTCCATGCGAGCAGTCACCGACGTCAAATGCCAAAGCTGGATGCCATATCCCTAAAGCTAGTCTCCGTAGCCCTGCAGTTGCAACTGCATCGCAAAAAACTGGTCATGAAGATCTACCTGCGGGCATGGAGACTGATGGCTGGATCCAGCCTCGTCATGATGCTCCTCCTCCTCCTGATCCTGCTCCTGAAGGTCAGGTACTAGCGTTGGCAGTGGGAGGCCCAACTTGGTAAGGGTACCTATGACTGCCTGGTGCTCCTCTCATGGCCTATATCGCACTATCTCCTCGCCATCTCTCAACATCGTCCTCTTGATCAGCTTGCTGTAGTTGAGCTTATCGATGTCAAGATCCACCGGCTCCACATACGACCCTGTATACTCTAAAAATCTTGTAGGAAAATGGTGATATGCAATGCAAGAAATGATATGACCTATTTATAGATGCCTAGGTTCCATATCGCTAATCGAACGTGCAAAGTAGTCAACCACCATAGCATAAGTGCTAAACCTAACATCGTAGCGGAGGTAATCAATGGCATATAGTTGAGATCGGAACACTTTAGACTCTTCCCATTGACCACAAAAGGTCAGAGTCATAAAGTGATGGAGGATACCTAAGTATGGTTCTCTAATCAGTGCATTAGGCGCCCTCCCAGACTCGTATCGAGTAAAACCAGTAATCTCATGCCAAGCCTGATGGGCCAAACTAGTTGCGTGAAAATTTAAAGCTCCACCACCACTTGTAAGTTTAAACAGGTCAACAAATTCATCTTCATCCATCTCAAGATCAGTGTCAAATACTCATGCAGTAAATGAACGCCTATTTGCCTGAACCTGCAGAGTGCAGTAGAACTCCATCGCTAACTCCTGTCTAGCCAAAATTGTTCTATCCTTAAAGTACCCCCATCCCATCTTATCAAAAGCCTCATCCAACTCATCAGATACCCCTAAAATTCTCATCTCACTCCAATTAATCTTAAAATGACTAACAGTAGTGAGTTGAGAAAATCGTCGGTACCTCACTCCCTCCCAATTGTTAAAGATTGCGAAGGGAGCGTTGTAGTAGTGGCGGATGTCACTGGGTCAATTTGTTGAAGAATCTGACCCTGATGGTGTAGGAGTCCGCACGTGCTTCCGTGTATTCCTCCTGATGATCCGGCTTGATCCTTTAGTTCCTGACATTATTGATTCATGTTTTCGGACTATGGGTAATGCGGGCAAAGTCTCCTGGATGCTTGGGCAAGAGTAGATCTAGGTTTTAGATTTGAGAATTCTTGTGGATGGTAAATTGTGAGTAAAAATTGGCTGCTGCCGAATATATTGTCCTCCATTCTGACCTACCTAGCGTACGCCAGGTTTTCATGTCGGGCATAATTGGCGTGCGCCAATGACTTATGGCATACGCCAGTCATTGAATTTTTGGTGAAAATAGCTTTTGCCATTTACATTCTACCTATGCCAACTAATTGCAAACACTTAAACTAACAAATTGAAAACAACACACAAATATACATCTAAACTAATTTTTTTGTGTTTTTCTTTAATTTTTAATTTTTTTTGGCTTTTATATACGCTGCGTTCCTGGAAAGGTTGAAAACTAGACGCCCCATTCTGATGGGTCATACTTTGACAGCTTGTCAATTATCGTGACCTTTTCGGTACGAAGCCTAACAAGGTCACGATGTATTAGCACAGTCGCTTGATTGGCATATAGTACTATCTCTGATGCAATCACCGTCAAAGGTGCAACTTTGATATCCGCCGCTCACACAGCTCCTCAATTGCGTACCAAGACAAACTTCCTAGTCTCGCAACCCTTTTAGCACGAAGCTTAACGGGGTCTTGACGCAACAAGATAGTTCTCTCGGTTTGTGAAATTGTAGTATGTTTGCTGCAAATATCGTCGTGCTCCAACTTCCCACAATTGTGACAAAACCCAAATCTTGCCATCCTTTGTCTGTACGCATACTTCGATGTTCCTCTCGAATGTTTCTCCAAATTCTCTCTGCATCTCTCGAGTCTCAACATTTCTTTTGCTTGCTTCAGAATGACGAGAAAAATGTCCATTAGGATTTTCTTTGAGATTAGTAATCTAAGCAACAATATATACTTAACACAAAATATCTTGTTCTTTATCCTCTAACAGGTAAAAGAGAAATACTTTTCTTACTGATCCATCTCTTAATGTTTCAATAGACACACCTCACAATCTGAGTACCATGATGTACTAGTTCCTTTTCTTGCGACTCTCCTGGTGTTACGCCTAGTGGAGCCACCATTAAATTCCACAGTTCTCACTTTTGGCAAGGGGTGACTAGCATGTCGTAAGTCACGACGCTCAATTCTCAAAGTTTCTTTTGCCGTACGGAGAATAACTAGGCAAATTTCTAGTGGAAGCTTATTTTTCACTAAGAAACTTACTAGTAAAATGTACTTTGAGCAAAATATTTCTTCCTTTCTTGTAATTCTGCACGTAAAAGAAAATAATGTAGTCCATATTAGCGAAATAATAGAAGTAAATACTAATAAAATTAAAATGAACCTAATAAACCTAAACATGCTAATTTAGAGTCGTCAGCTTGACTACTTTCGTGTTTATGCATTATTCAACATATTAACCAATTGCACTTTTGCAATTTGGTTAATGATGTCTCCTCCCAGGTAGATTTTGCATCTTTGGCCATTAACTCTGAATACCTCCTCCTTGGTACTTTGTAAATCAAGTGCCCCAAAAGGGAACACTTTCATAATCGTGTAAGGTCCGCTCTATTTAGATTTGAGCTTCCCAGGGAAGAGTTTAAATCTAGAGTTAAAAAGAAGAACATGTTGACCCTCTTTAAAATCTATTCTGATAATATGGGCATCATGTCTTTTTTTCGTCTTTTCCTTGTAGAGTATTGAGCTTTCGAATGCAAGATCTCAAATTTCCTCCAACTCATAGAGTTGGAGAATTCTTTGTTCTCCCGCCTTTTTGTAATCGTAATTAAGGGTCTTGATAGCCCAAAATGCATGATGCTTAAGTTCCACAGGAAGATGGCATGGTTTGCCATAAACTAGCTTGTAGGGCGACATTCCTATTGGAGTTCTGAATGCCGTTCGATATGCCCATAAGGCATCATCGAGCTTATTCGACCAATCTTTCCTCGTCGATCCAACTGTTTTTCCCAAAATCGTTTTGAGCTCTCGATTCAAAAGCTCCACTTGTCCGCTTGTTTGGGAATGATAAGGTGTTGCCACCTTATGAGTTACCCCATATCTTTTAAGTAGGACATCGAATGGTTTATTGCAGAAATGTGATCCACCATCACTAATTATTGCTCGTGGTACTCCAAATCTCGAGAAGAGTTTTTTAAGAAATAGGATAACCACTCTAGCGTCATTTGCAGATGACGCCAAAGCTTCTACCCATTTTAAAACGTAGTCAACTCCAACCAAGATATACTTGTTGCCATACGATGTGGGAAAAGGTCCCATAAAGTCCAATCCCCATACGTCAAAGAGCTCAACCTCTAAAATTCCAGATAAGAGCATCTCATTCCTTTTGGAAATGTTGCCTGTTCTTTGGCAGCGATCATACTGTTCCACATAGGTACGTGCGTCTCTAAATATGTAAGGCCAATAGAAACCGCACTCAAATACCCTAGTTGCAGTCCTTGTTGCTCCATAATGACCTGAGTATGGAGTGTTATGACATTGCTCTAAAACATTAGCTATTTCCCAATCAGCAATGCACCGTCAAAGCACCCCATCATTACATCTCTTAAAGAGGTATGGATCATCCCATACAAACATTTGAGTATCCCTTAGGAATTTCTTCCTTTGAGGATAACTCAAGCTTGTAGGAATAATGTCTCCAACTAAAAAGTTGGCATAATCTACATACCATGGTGCTTCCACTCTACTCATCGTCATCAGAGTTTCATCAGGAAACTCTTCCTGTATCTTACCATTCTTTTCCATCCCGTCACTTTTCTCAAACCGAGAGAGATGATCTGCGACAACATTTTCTGCTCCTTTCTTATCTTTGATTGACAAATCAAATTCTTGAAGTAACAAAATTGTGAGACTCGGAAATTTAGTTGGTTGGCTTGCGTCGTGCCGAAACAATTGCATTGGATATGCGATATTAAGTATTTGAGTTTGTGAATGAATGTCGTTGGAGTTTGGTTTCGGCAAATGCAATGCCTTAGAGAAATTTTCGGATTTGTGAAGTGTTTGCTCTTCTCGGACAGATTTAACCTGCTTGCGGTTAAATGGCCGTAACTTTCTCGTTGTGAGTCCGAATCGAGAAATTCCAACTGATTTGGAAACTAGACACATTGGGGAACAAAAAATCTTAGGGTTAGATTGCCTGAAAACCAACGGAAGGTCGTCGTTCTTCAGCTGTGTTTACAGTATGCATCCGGGTTCTACCAAGATGTATCGCAATATCAAGGGTCAGTTTTGGTGGAGCGGTATGAAGAGGGACATTGGAGATTTTGTTGCGAGATGTTTGACGTGTCAACAAGTCAAGGCTGAACACCAGCGACCATCAGGTTTGTTGCAACCGCTGGATATTCTGGAATGGAAGTGGAAGAGAATTACGATGGATCTTTTGGTTGGTCTTCCTACTTCACTGCGTGGATTTGATTCAGTTTGGGTTGTCGTGGACAGATTGACAAAGTCAGTACACTTTCTATCGATCAAGAGTACTTACGACACTACGAGTTTGCTCAGTTGTTCATCAACCATATCATCAGATTGCACGGAATTCTGATCTCGATAGTTTCCGATCGAGGGACACATTTCACGTCTCAGTTTTGGAAGAAATTTTAAGATGCGATGGGTACTCGGTTGGATTTGAGCACAGCATTTCATCCGCAGACAGATGGGTAGTCAGACTGGATGATATAGATTCTCAAGGATATGATGCGGTCATGTGTGATTGATTTCGGAGGTAGTTGGGAGGTTTATTTGCCGCTGATGGAATTCTCGTATAACAATAATTATCAAAGTAGCATTCAGATGGCACTGTATGAGGCGTTGTATGGCCGTAAGTGCAGATCGCCAGTGTATTAGGATGATGTTAGCGAGAAAAATAATGTGAGTCTTGAACTTTTGGACGATATGGTCGAGAAGATCAAAGTAATTCGAAAGAGGCTTTTGACAGCACAGAGTAGACAAAAATCATATTCCGATAAGAGGAGAAAAGACATTGAATTTGAAGTGGGTTCGAGTGTTTCCTCAAGGTCTCTCCGATGAAGGGTGTTATGAGATTCAGAAAGAAGGGTAAGTTGAGTCCAAGTCATGTGGGACCATTCGAGATCTTAGAGCGGGTTGGTCAAGTGGCCTATCGGTTGGCACTACCACCTACGTTCTTGTATTCATCCGGTATTCTATGTCTCCATGCTTCAGAGATATCTACATGACTCTTCGCTTGTTTTGGATCAACCAAGTATGGAATTTCGTGACGATCTCACCTACGATGAAAAGCCGCTACGAATTTTGGATCGACAAGTGAGAAAGTTAAGGACTAAGGAATTATCGTTCGTGAAAGTTCGGTGGCAGAATCATTCTCCATTGGAAGCTACTTGGGAGTTGGAGGACGAAATGCGAGGAAGGTTTCCGCACCTATTTGAGTAGCAAGTAGGTTCCTTGCTTTTCGATGTTTGTCGTAAGTAAATTCGAGGACAGAATTTTTATAAGGAGGGGAGAATTATGAGACTCGGAAATTTAGTTGGTCGGCTTGCATCGTGCCGAAACAATTGCATTAGATATGCGATATTAAGTGTTTGAGTTTGTGAATAAATGTCATTGGAGTTTGGTTTCGGCAAGTGCAATGCCTTAGAGAAAATTTCGGATTTGTGAAGTGTTTGCTCTTCTCGGACAGATTTTACCTGCTTGCGGTTAAATGGCCGTAACTTTCTCGTCGTGAGTCCGGATTGAGAAATTCCAACTGATTTGGAAACTAGACACATTGGGGAATAAACAGTCTTAGGGTTAGATTGCCTGAAAACCAAGGGTTGTCATTCTTTAGCTGCTTGCTTCTGGTCTGCTGGGATTGGACCAAAAGTTCCTTGTCTTCTTGCTTGATATTTTGAAGAGGTGGCTTGTTTCTAATTGGACCACACTTGCCTTCACTTGAAGTTATCTCAGAGTGTTCCTTAAGGATCAAAATGCTAAGCTCCTTGGCCATTTTACGAAATAACAAAAGGAAAATAGAGAGAGAAGTGAAGAAGGTTAAAGGAGAGAGAAGTGAAGCAGCTCGGCAAAGCATTGAACGGTAAGGCCATTTCCATTCCGAATTTGGTTTCAAACCTCTGAAGTGGGTTGTTGAGGACTTTCTCAGCTTTCTTTTGGTATATCATATGTGGGTTTTGGATCAGGGAATCGTCGAGAAAGTGATTTTGAATCTGGTTGTCATTGCTGAGGTGGTCAGCTGAGCGACGTAAGGAAGATTGACTTGGTAAGCATACTTAGACCACGAGTTGGGCTACGAAATTTTGACAGATTGTAGAGAACCTCTTAGGGTTTCTAGAATGGTATCCTATGTGCGTTTTGGTTGAAGGGTTTGGGCTGTACGTTTTGTTGAAGTTCGGAACAGTGGGCTATGTTCAGTTTGAAGGTGTTGAAGCTAAAGTCTTGGTAAGTGATTTGTTTGCAAGATTCAGTGGTTATGTGGATTCTGAATTGTTGGGGACATGTTTGTGAAGTCTTATGAAATGTGGTTTGAAGTGGTTGTGGTCGGAGTTTGAGTTATTTGCATTGTCATTGAGAATGGAAGTGTTGAACGGCATAAGTACCGTTGTTGGTCATTTTGAGTTGTTGTCAGTGTGTTGGTTTGGAAAGGTTGAGGTTAACCTCGTTTCTCTGAATTGGGTATATGAACAGAGTTTCTGCAAGGTGTGTGAGGGAAGGAGAATCGGTTTGGAGATTGAGTGTGGAAGGCATCGGTTGCGATATCGGTGATCGTTAGGTCTTTTTCGAGTAAGCGGATAGACTATGACAACTTTGATTGTGCTTGGTATATGCATATTACCGATCTTGATTAATGTGTTTCTCATGCATATGTTGTTGTTTATGATATGAGATTGTGCATATATGATTCGTTGAGAATATGTGATCGGTGTGTGAGGTGTGAGGTTTGTGAACAGCCGGCTAGATCGCTAGCTCGAGGCTGAGTTGTGTGATTGATATATCTATGTGAGATGGATTATGGACTGTTGGGTCATATGTTTGATTTGATGTATTTTGTGAGAGAAATGAATAGGCTTTCCCATACTAACGGGGGATGTTAGTCTATGAGCTCATAGGTCGGGGATATTGCTAGTTTATGCAAGTAAGCTAGTTTTTGTGTTTGTGTGGATGGAGATTCGTTTAGGCCTTTTGGATATCCATTGGCAATCAGAGGAAGTTGCCTTTCAAAACCTGTTCATAGCTCTGTGTGTGTGTGTCTATATTTGTGGTTGAGTTCATGGCTCCACATGGCTTTATTGCCTTATGTGTTTATTTCTGCGATTCTGTTATTTTGTGAAGTATATTATCGTCATGCATTTCCGAGCATAAGTTGTGTCGAACATGGTTAAGTGCCTTATGTGTTTCTCGACACTTACCCCTTACAAAATCTATCTCAGGTTCCAAAGTGCCATAGTTGCATCAGAGTCTGGAGTCCGTGTGTTGAGCCCGTCTCTTCCGTTCGAGGGCCACACTTTTGAGGTCTCCAGTCTAGTGCTGTCCTTGTACATTCAGTTTGATGCTCCGTAGCGGTTTGTTATGTTTCGTCATGGATTTTGTCCCTTTGGAGATGCTTTGTTCATATGTACGATGATGGTCGAGTACCATCTATGTTTACAATGTGCTTCTACATGTTTAATTATGATGTGTGTTTTTTTATGACTCTGAATGAGTGTGATTGTGAGTCTATTCAGCTCAAATACACTAGTTCAATCCCGATGTCATGGGAAGTGCTAAAGAAAGTGTTTGTGATGTAGGACAGCGGAAGACTTGGTTGTTTAATGATTATTTGTAAGCTAAATTGGTCCGAATGAGAGGGGAATTGGGGAAATTCGAAAATAAAAGGATAGGGCCTTGAACATATGATCTTCCAAAGGTATGAACTAAGGTTGATTGATAAAACAATCGGCCAACTAGGGCAAATAGGATAGATGTTCGAATCCACGAACAGACAATGCGAATCCACGCACACAACCAAGCGAATCCACGCTTACATGCAAATCCATGCATAACCAATTACACTAAGGTAATCACGAGATAATACTCAAATCAATTCATTTGATAAGTTAATTATTACATTCATAGGACTTACATACTTATAGAATAGAAACTAAGTGATCTTGCTTACCAAGAGTCACATTACATGAACTTAATTAAATGAAATGAATCTACTTAATTAGAAAATATCAAAGGACTAAAATGAACTTACTAAACTTAAATAAACGAACTAAACATAATGAGATTTGGCAAAGTGCAAATAGGTATGTCTAAAAGTCTTCAAATGCCAATCAATTCGAAATAAACTTCCAAATTCGAATTGATCCTTGTTTTTTCTTCACTTGACATCAATCAGATTTGGTTGGAAGTTTGGATGCCTTGGACGTCCTACGTCATACTCCTCTTCTTGGAAAATAAGCTCGTCCCGAGCTTAGTATGGTTAGCATCTCGTGCACAGCTTGTGAAGATCATCACCAAGATTGCATTTGGAATACTCGAACAAAGGGGTGATGTTTGGTATCTTCCATTCCAACAAAACAAGTACTTTGAGAACATCATTCAGAAACAAACCATGACCAATGCATACTTCAGATTGCGAAATTGAGCATCCCTCATTCGCATTTCACTATGCAAACAAAAATCATGCACATTTGGTCCATTGTGGCACAATATCCACGAATCTTCATTATCAACTTCGTGCAACTTCTTCGAACAATCAAAGGCATGAGCAACTTCATGAAATTCAACGAAAAGATTCTGCCTTAGACTTGGAACTTCCAAAGTTTGCTTGATCCATTTATCATTCAGATTGATGCTTGACTTCAATTGATCACGTACAACTTCAAAATTCTTATAATCCAATTCTAAATCACATAGGCAAGTCGAATTCACCTCCAATGGTGACAAACCAATCAGATCAATCTCCATAATATTTTCTGGAAAATTGCTCAACAATAAACGCACATCCTCATGCAACTTGCGTACATGTTTATGAAATCCAGTCCAATGCTCATCATTGTCATGCACGTTTTCATCACGAATAATCAACGCTAGGCTGCCTCCAAATTCTCTTTTAAACATAAGCAACAGATTAGGAGGGTTTACCAATTCCGTAGCATGCACGGTATCAATCTTTTGAAACTCATTTTGGATCGGCTTGCTAGGCAATCTCAGATCGTGGCAAGCTTTCTTGTCCAGCAAGTCATGAATAATCACGTTGCCTTGAGTTCCATTCTTCATGATCTCATCAAGATCTTTACTCACCTCGGAACAAATTGTTTGAAAGAGTTCATCACGACCTTTTGTTTCAGAATTAAGCATGGCAACAGCCTTGTGCAACACGTCATGCTTATCTTTGGAATCTTTCGAATTGTCTTGATCTATCTCTGAGTTTTCATCCTTAGGTGCACGGATGGAGACTTTACCAAGCTCGGCCTTCTTCTCTTCTTCTCGGACAACCAGTTGGTGGGATTTCTTCTTTGTTGGACAAACTTTCGCAATGTGCCCAATCTGATTGCATCGATAACATTGAATCTGAGAAGTTGTATTGGCTTCAATCTCCTTCTCTTCTTCTGGTTCGGCCAATTGGATAGATGTTCTCTTTGGACAAACTCTTGAGATGTGATCCACTTCGTTACACTTGTAACATCTCAGTTTAGAATTTGATTCGGTCTCAAACTCTTTCTTTTGCCTATTTTCCGAAATTTCAGGAACAACTCTTGGCTTGGTTGTTATCTTTGGATCAGATTCTGGAACAACCAAATTATCCTTTGCTTTGGCAAGATGGTGCACGACCTTGGTACTCTTTCTTGATCCAAAATTGACTTCAAACGACTTGTCTTGGCCATAATTCTTCACGAAATCCATCTTGTATAAAGCTTTCTCAATTTTACGTGCCTTAACACACGCATCATACAAATGTAAAAATGAATCAGACTTCATACGTTTCTTGATTTCAGATTGCAAGCCATCAATAAATTGATAGATCACGAAATCTGACGTTTCTCCTTGTTGACAAACGAATGAAATCATTTGCATACTCTTTCACGGATCTAACCCCTTGCACACACATCTGAAATTTTGCATCTAGGGTTTGCGTGTATCTCCAGGTAAGAAATTTCTTATTCAAGATCTTCTTCATGGAAGTCCAATATCGAATACTTCCTCTCATTATTCGTTCTTTGCGCCACCATATAGCAGCCTTAGAATCTAACTTGAAGGCAGCAAAGTTTACCTTCTGTTCTTGAGTCAGATTGGCGTTCTTGAAATAATCTTCAATTGATTCAAGCCACGTCAAGAATGCTTCATCCATATCTCCATAGAATTTATCAACGAACACCTTGGATGGACGATCTAGGCTTCTGGATTGATCACGTCTTTTGTCTTCTCGTTTTAGGGCACGAGCATGATCAATTTCTTCTTCCACATGTCTAGGAACACGTTTGACCTTGTCATGAACGTATTCAGCATGAGAATCACGTACATGAACTCTTGAATCACAAATAACACGCCTAGAAGTGTGTATAGCTTCTCCTAGTACGCCTTTAGTACGTACTTCACGTCCACGATCATTCAGATCACGAACATCACAAACTGAACGTCCTCCTCTTCTTGCAATGGATGTATCTCTTTGGTCCAAGTCGTTCTTCCTTTCAGGATTAGCACGAACTTCAGATCTTCTCGCAACCAAGGGTGCAAGTTGTGCAATCTGGTCCAAATGACATAGAATGGACTCCAAATCATTCTCCATGTTGGTAAACATTCGGTTCACATCTGGATCTATCATGTTGCACGGTTTTGTAGTGGAGTTTGGTAGGTTAAAGAGATTTGGATCGGATAATCACAAATCCTGTTGATCGGCTTGTGTATGGTTCGCTCAAACTCACAAGGGTGTATAAAAACGAACTCTCTCCCTCTCCTCTTGATATGGAAATCAAGATAATCTCACCAAAAGCTCTGATACCACATGATGTAGGACAACGGAAGACTTGGTTGTTTAATGATTATTTCTAAGCTAAATTGGTCCGAATGAGAGGGGAATTGGGGAAATTCGAAAATAAAAGGATAGGGCCTTGAACATACGATCTTCCAAAGGTATGAACTAAGGTTGATTGATAAAACAATCGGCCAACTAGGGCAAATAGGATAGATGTTCGAATCCACGAACAGACAATGCGAATCCACGCACACAACCAAGCGAATCCACGCTTACATGCAAATCCATGCACACCTATGCAAATCCATGCATAACCAATTACACTAAGGTAATCACGAGATAATACTCAAATCAATTCATTTGATAAGTTAATTATTACATTCATAGGACTTACATACTTATAGAATAGAAACTAAGTGATCTTGCTTACCAAGAGTCACATTACATGAACTTAATTAAATGAAATGAATCTACTTAATTAGAAAACATCAAAGGACTAAAATGAACTTACTAAACTTAAATAAACGAACTAAACATAATGAGATTTGGCAAAGTGCAAATAGGTATGTCTAAAAGTCTTCAAATGCCAATCAATTTGAAATAAACTTCCAAATTCGAATTGATCCTTGTTTTTTCTTCACTTGACATCAATCAGATTTGGTTGGAAGTTAGGATGCCTTGGACGTCCTACGTCAGTTTGAAGATTATTATTTGCCACAGACTTTTTGAGATGCAAGGGTTATCGAGTTTAATAAGCTAGTACAAGGTGGGATGAGTGTAGCTGAGTATGAATCAAAGTTTGTTGAGTTGTCGCGTTTTGCTCTTGAGGTGGTAAGCAAGGAAACGGACAAGTGCAAGAGGTTTGAGCAGGGTTTACGTGAGAATATCAGATCAACTATTGTAGGTTTGATGTATAAGGAGTATGGACTGATTGTGGAAGCAGCACTACGAGTAGAGCAGAGTAAGGCTGAATGGAAAATGGAACAACAAAGGCAAGAGGGTGGAAAACGATACAATCAGTGGAGCAGTAATAGGCCAGTCAAGAGAGGCGGTACCTTGTCACAACCACGATTACAATATGGTGATCAAGGAAAGCCTAATGATGAATACAGTGAAGTTAGTCAAAGAGGGCCGACTAGAAACAATAAGATGGATTACCCTTTATGTTGCAACTGCAATAAGCATCATTTAGGTGAATGCTTGAAGGGTAAGGGAGTTTGTTATCGCTGTGGACAGAAAGGGCATATGGTTAGAGATTGTTCGCAGACTTTGCAACAAGGTAGTCAGTTTGAGGCTTCAACCAGGCCATCTGATGTAGGGGTTAGTGGAAGTAAAACTTAGGAGGTATCACAGACGACCAGAGGAAAGAGAAGTATGATTGAAGGTGGAAGTCAGAGTAGTCGTCCACGTACTCAGGCTTGACTTTTTGCCATGACGCAAGCTGATGCTCAAGTGAATCCAGATGTGATTGTAGGTACAATGTCTATTCTTGGTCACGATGCTCATATTTTGGTAGACCCTGGTTCCACGCATTCATTTATGTCACATAGCTTTGCACCAGTTGGTGATTCATTGATAGTTGAGCATGTGATAAGAAATTGTGATGTGTTGATTGGTGAGCATAAGCTGTTAGCAAACTTGATTCCTTTGGGGATTGAGAACTTTGATGTGATATTTGGCATGGACTGGTTAGCTCGTTGGCATGCTATGGTAGACTGTTTCAAAAAGGAAGTAGTATTCAAGTTACCTGGAGAAGATGAGTTCACTTATTGTGGACAACGTCGTGTATTTCCTTCTTGTGTTATTTCTGCGATGGATGCAAGCAGACTTATTACAAAAGGGTGTGAAGCGTATTTAGCTCATGTCATTGATACAAGAGTAAGTGGACCAAGGTTGGATGATATTCCTGTGGTTAGTGAATTTCCCGATGTATTTCCAGAAGATCTTCTAGGCTTGCCTCCTGAAAGAGAAGTTGAGTTTGCAATTGACTTAGTGCCAGGATCCACTCCTATGTCTCAAGCTCCATATAGAATGGCTCCAGCCGAGTTGAAAGAATTGAAAGTTCAATTGCAAGAACTACTTGAAAAAGGCTATATTAGGCCAAGTGTTTCACCCTGGGGAGCACCGGTGTTGTTTGTGAAGAAAAAGGATGGTTCTATGCATTTGTGTATCGACTACAGGCAGTTGAACAAGATAACGATCAAGAACTAATATCCATTGCCATGCATTGACGATTTGTTCGATCAACTCCAAGATGCTAAAGTGTTCTCTAAGATTGACTTGCGTTCAGGCTACCATTAGTTGAAGATCAAGGAGTGCAATGTGCCGAAGATAGCTTTTCAGACTCGCTATGGTCATTATGAGTTTTTGGTTATGCCTTTCAGCTTGACTAATGCTCCGGCAGCATTTATGAGTTTGATGAACAAGGTATTTCATACTTACCTTCATAATATTGTTGTGGTGTTCATTGATGACATCCTTGTCTATTCGCGTACAAGGGAAGAACATGCAGAGCATTTGAGAATTGTTTTCCAAGTGTTGAAAGAGAAGGAACTTTATGCCAAGTTTAGTAAATGTGAATTTTGGCTAATGAGGTGGTATTTTTAGGGCATGTGATTTCGGTAGAGGGGATATTAGTAGATCCAAAGAAAGTGGAAGCTGTGCTTAAATGGGAGACTCCTAAGAATGCCACGAAAGTTAGAAGTTTCTTGGGTTTGGCAAGTTATTATAGGAGATTCATGAACGATTTCTCCAAGATTGTAACTCCAATGTCTAAACTTCTTCGGAAGGATGTGAAGTTTGTATGGAATATTGAATGTGATCAGAGATTCCAAGAACTTAAGACACGTTTGACATCAGCTCCAGTGCTTACACTTCCTATGGCTGGTTGTGAATACTTTGTTTATAGTGATGCTTCTCATCGTGGGTTAGGGTGTGTACTTATGCAAAATGATAGGGTGAAAGCATGAGCTAAATTATCCTACGCATGACTTGGAGTTAGCGGCTATAGTCTTTGCTTTAAAGATATGGAGACATTATTTGTATGGAGAAACTTGCCGCATTTTCACTGATCACAAAAGTTTGAAATATTTGCTCACTCAGAAGGAGTTGAATTTGAGACAAAGAAGATGGGTGGAATTGTTGAAAGATTATGATTGTACCATAGATTACCACCCGGGAAAGGCGAATACAGTAGCAGATGCGCTTAGTAGGAAATCTACTAGCAGTTTGGCACACTTGCGAGTGATTTACCTACTGTTGTTATTGGAACTCAGGAAGTTGAGAGTTCAGTTGAGAATTAGAGAACAAGGTATCCTTATTGCTAATCTAAGGGTGAGGCCTATGTTGTACGACAAGATACGTGATCTTCAAGAACAAGATGTAAAGTTACAGCAGATAAGAGGTGAAGTTCAAAAAGGAGGTCCTAATGAGTTTACCATAAGAAATGATGGAATGTTATTGTACCACAATAGGGTGTGTGTTCCCGATCAAGCTGAATTGAAGAGGGAAATATTAGAAGAAGATCATTGTTCTCAATATACTATGCACCCAGGGAGTACTAAAATGTATTATGCTTTAAAGGATAATTATTGGTGGTTAGGTATGAAGAAAGACGTTGCAAACTATATAGCAAGTTGTATGGTTTGTCAACAGGTGAAAGTTGAGCATCAATGTCCAATCGGACTACTGGAACCATTGCCAATACCAGAATGGAAATGGGAGCATATCACGATGGACTTTGTTACTAACTTGCCAAGGACATCGCGAAAGCATGATGCCATTTGGGTTATTACTAATAGACTCACGAAGTAAGCACATTTCCTACCGATCTCTATGACCACTACTATGGACAAGTTGGCGCGATTGTATGTTAGTGAGGTTACATGTACTCCAATTTCTATTATTTCTGATAGAGATCCTCGATTTACTTCCAGATTTTGGCCTAGTCTG
>SOPF01024615.1:2968-19355 GCA_012979155.1 Hypericum perforatum | reverse complement strand
ATCGTGGAGCTGTCCAAGACTTCCACGCTCATGTTTATGGATTGCTGGTTTCTAGTAAAACTAAGTGATCAAAGTAAGCTTAGTGTTGTAAGGTCGGTTCGGGTATGACTTTCTTTAGACATTCGGTTTCTTTATATAGGTTGCATAACGTGTGAATGTGCATGGTTTGAGAAAAAAACTTTTTGGGCTGCTTTCGTACTCAGGTTAGTACTTCTTTTATTTGACCAATTTCCTTAGGTTGGGCAAATGTGTAGTTTGATTAAAAATTCTTGGTTAATGTCCGCATGCGGTTTTATGTTCTACGCACTACTGTTTGTGATTTTGAATTCTGTGACCATATGACAAATATTTTGTTTTGCTGACAATCAAGTGACACTTTAATCACACTTATTTCATATATTATAAATATTATATCACATCAATAATTTTACTGACATACTAATTTCATTCATTGGCATATTGATGGCCCCCAATTTTGATGCCGTCGTACTTTTTTGGTCCAAAATTAAATATGAATGGTATTAATTTGTTTAGTTTTATCTCAAACTAGTGTATTTATATGTCGGTTGGACAACTTTTTTTTTTTAATAAAAGTTGGACAACTTAGTATTCTGGCCCGGGCTAAATTAATAAAGGAATAGATGGTGTGACTTGATTATCAGTCAAATAAATCTCTGTCGTTTTGTCACAAAATTTAGTACCAAAAATATTGGTGTATCAGAACGCAAAATTGTAAATTGGATTTTAACCAAAAATTTACTGTATTTTATTAGTTCTAATTCTGGTGGCGGGTCCTAATCACCTGACAACTTGTATCAAGTGGCCAAGGGGGTTACTTTTTTTGAGGGGATCCAAGGGGGTTACCACTGGGGCATATTGTCGTTCCTCTTTGAGCTTCCGATGAGCTTCGAAGGATTTATAATGAAGCAGTAAACCAGTTGTCTCTAGGCGGCATATAGTTTTATTTCATCAATCAGGTTTTGGTATCACTATGTAATGGCTTATATTGTTTAACGAAAACATAATGGTAATTCTTTTTATAAGTTAATAGTCTTTGGGTCATATTTTTTTTTTAATAAAATTGCAGTATTAGCTAATTGAGAATAGTGGAAACAATTATTATATTTTTTCAGTTCAAGAAGATGACATCGGAGCTGATGGATTTAATGAGAACAGTTATAAATGAAATAATATTAGATTTAAATTACAACAAAATTGGTAACAGCATCTCATATTTTGCTAGATTAATTTAGCGATGCCACTATTTTTTTAAAACTAATTAGTGTGATATTACTTTATTTCGTTCGGAATTTAGTTCTTTCAAAGAAATTCAAACAAGAGAGATAGAGTCTTGCATTAGGACCCAGAATTAATTATGTATCTTGCCATCTTGGTAAATAGGGAATAGAATTATTGCCGAAGTTTGTAGTTTAACTTTTTCTTAAGATAAATTTCAAATCCAAAATTTTCATCAAATTTTTTACGTTTTATTTGAGTTTATAGTCTAAAGAACGTTATTGTGTAATATTTTTTTAAAAGAAACGAAATTTTTTTCACTTATTTCTACACTAATGTATCTATTATTGTATAATTTATCCTTTTTAGGATATTTGTTACAGTTGGTTAATATTATCCATGTTAGTTATAATTATCTTTTATAGTTTTGGATTTCTTTATCGAGTTGTTAGTTGCAAGAGTGGATTGAGTCCAGAGGGAAGGAAGCGGCGCGTTAGCATATCCTGTTTACGATATTAGTATGCTTCGGTTACGATACCGACAAAATTTGTTATGTGATACTTGTCCGTATTTTCGACAACATTATACCATATTTACGATACTAACATATCAATGATTCTTAACCAAACACACGAGTTTTTTTCATTTTGATACTTGTATTTTAGCAACTAAAAAAATTATGCGTGTTTTTCACTGTAAATTATTTCAAATTAAATATTTTGTATCGAATCCAAACTGGTTCATCTATTGTAACTCAAACATTTCTTAGTACACCCAATATGAGCATAACTATATCTCAAATAAAATATGACCACAAATATCCAATCTTTTTTCTCATATCCTCTCTAATAAAAATTCTTTTTTCTCTACCAAGTTTTTTCTTTTCTATCTGTTCTAAGCTATTTTTATACTCACGTCTATTTCTTATTTATCACTTTTCTTAATATTCTTTTTTTTAACCTATTTTATTTTCTCCTTTACCCCTCTTCGCGTTGTTTGCTGGTTGTAGACGATATTATACTAAAAAATGTCAGAAACCCATGGCCTATTTAATACAAAAATTGCAGGACAATGAGAGATTAACATCAAAACGCGGGTCGTTGTCTTGGACCTCTTGGTCAGCATCGTCACGGGAATCCCTCTTCGCCCATTTTAATAAGCACAGTTTGCAACATAATATCATTCTCAAAAAGTTGCAACTTGCCATCGCATAACAAAATACCATAAAAATATCGTGTTTAAGGTAAAATTTCGTTTTTCTAAAATTAAAATTAGTGTCATATATTGATTTGAGTCTTTTGACTTAGGTTTAATGTAGTTTTAAACGTATCAAATTAGTGCAGAGATTTGGCGTTACTTAAGAAACACGCTACTTAAGCTCCACTTAGTCTACTACGATTTTGTTCCATACTTCAAAGGTAAGAAATCCACCGCAATAGGCAGAGACAAATGTATGGCCAGAAACAGATTAACTTAGTAGTATAAAGAAAAAATCGAAACTTGTTATCAGAACGCCAACATCTTCAGCCTGATTTAAGTGGCCCAAATTTCCTAGTAATAAGTAAATAAAAAAAAAATAGAACTGATTAAAAATCTAGCTGCCACTAGGGGCGGCAACAGCAAGATTTCAACTTGCTGTAAAGGCAGCAAACTTTGAAACATGAGCTTTTAGGCTTAGTCTTAGTCTTAGGTTTTCCAATCCTCCGGATTGAACGAAGCCCACGTATCGCGTCCTCTTGGCCGACTCCTTCGTCCTTAGCCTTCCCAACATCAATCGTACGATCACCTTCACAAAGATAAGTATATCTATTAAAAAGGGTACTTGCCCGGATTTCACAATGTGTACATAAATTGACGCAATTACATATCCCGACTAGAGTTCGATTTCCCGGCCGCATCAATAATAGCATAATAAACTTATGATGCATAATTAAATAATATTTAGCGTAAAGACACAAAACATAGAGGAATTGAATGAAGTTCGTAAATTACCTGCGGCTGAACCCGATACTAGGAGAGCAATTGCAAAGAGAAGACAGAGAGCTATGAGCAAACCCCGGATGTTGGCCATCGGTTATGCTTTTCTTTGGAAGCTATGATATTTTTTCTTTTAATATCTTTGGATAGAGAGAGGATAATAGAGTGGTGGTTGGTTGGAGTAGAGAGGCCCAGTATGTGCTTATTTATATACAGGTTTCGATCGTCGAAAAGTCAAGCCGCTTTGTCTTGATTTTGACAAAGGTTCCTTCATGGGAAAATTCAAATTAAAACTGTAGCAGTTATTAATGTTCCAAAAAAAAAATTGTTAGAAAAACCACATTTTTCTGTCTCCTATTTTAGATTGAGATGATTCTAAGTTTCTTTATCAAGTTAAGACTTGGATCTACAATTTATAATTTATAATATTTTCAGATTCAGAGCAGAAGAAGATCAACAATGCAGGTCAAAACGGATGATCGCATTTTCACATGGTCGATCTACATCGACCGATCCGTCCTATTTATTAATTTCACGTGATGTCGATCCGATCTTTCTCATATTATGCCAGACCAATCCCTTTCACATGATGTCAGTCCGATCCTATTCACATGATGCTGGACCGATCCTCTTCACATTTTTATGTTACGTTGATCCGTCCACCTATGTGATACTCTTTCGTAAAAAGTTCATAGTTTTATGTCTGGAGTTTGGATCAAGATGATTCAAGTTTTAAGAGATAGATTTACCACTCTGTAGTTTACATCATTTTTGGATTTGGCGCATGAGAATGATTAAAATCTATTGTAGAGCTATTAGAGGCGGATTAGATTACATAGGCCCATAAGATGACTGGCGGTCCATTATATGTCAAAATATTTGCCATTGGAGCAGATAAATGGAGTGGACCTGATAGACCCATTAGGTGACTGGCAGTTCATTACATGCCAAACTGGTTGCTATTGAGGCAAATTGACAGATTAGATCGAATAGGTCCGTTAGATGACTGACGGTATAAGAAGGACCAACAATCATCTTTCAAATTGGACCGGCTAGCATTGTGTCTTCATGCTGGACTGGATGTCAACCTTTCAAGTTGGATCAAAAACTATTTTCAAGTCAGACCAAATAACGATGGATCTCCAAGTCAGACCAAAAGCTCAAGGACAGGCCGGAACAGTGACAAGCCTAGTTGGGTTGGACCAAGATTAGGCTTCATCATCGGATTAACCTATCTTTATTTGTAGGTAAATTTTTTTTATTAATAATTTGCTTACTTTTATTTAAATACAAACTACTGCAATAAAATAGTAGAGAGGCAAACACCAACAAAATAGCACAATCCTGAAGCCAATCGTAATACAGGGTCCCTGAAGAACAATAGCATATCCATGCGTTGCTTACCCCTCTTCTCATGTGCCTCAATGTGCCTTGGTCGTTAGTTGATTGCAAGTACAGATTAACATCCTAGTTGTTTAACTCTCGCAAAAAGTTTGCCTAAATGAACCATTCCTGTATCTCTGGATGTGGTAGTGAATTGAATAGGGATGGCAATGAGTATGGTATGGTATCTGGATGTGGTAGTGAATTGAATAGGGATGACAATGAGTATGGTATGGTATTGATAGTATCTAATTCATATAAAAATTCATGTCCTATCTGTAGATCTGCTACTTTATATAAATTTTAAATTTTAATATAATCCATATAAAAATTAAGAAAAAATAAAGTGTATATAAAAAAAATAATAATATCAAACTAAATTTTAATCAAATAGTAATATTTAAACCAACTATATAAACATGATTAAAAAATTATTAATAAACACATAACTATTATATATAAAATTCAAAAATAAAATAATTTCTTGCTAACTTTCATGTGACTTCTAAATAAGTCTTTGTGATTATCTTTTACTTCCTTATTGCTCATATAATATAAGTCTTCTCAATTTTTTCTACATCTGAATATCAAATTGAATTACTTAATTAATTATTTAAAATTTGATATTTTAATAAAAAAATTAGAATTATATATACTTAAAGTTTCACTGTCAACATCATCAATAACTGGAGCATATTCTACACTATTTGCATATTCTACTGAATCTGTTGAGTAAAATAAAATATCCAACTTAAACACATAATCTTAAATCACAAATTTGATAAAATATATTATTACTGAATTATCTTTTTTTTGTTAGGCATTATAATTTTTTTCAATAGCTGTTAGGTTTGTGTAATTAGGCATTATAATTTTTTTTATTTAATTTATATATGTATTATAATTATTTTCATAATAAAATAACTAGGATCTAAGTAGGATCTAACTAATAAATATATGGGTAGGGTCTAACTAATGAGTCTATGGGTAGGGTCTGGGTCTAGGTTTATATCGACTAAATCTAGACCAAAACCTTATTAAAATAAATATATACAAATCTATACCCTACCCATGATCCATAGATCCTAAGATCTACTAGGTAGGATATGAGTCTTTTTGCCATCCCTCAATTGAATATAGTGACTTACAATTTTATTAAAGATCGTCCGATTACGATTTAACAAAATTTTCCATATTATTGCCCCAAATGTCACCATCCATACCTTCCTAAGTATTTCATTACCAGCTAGACCCATCCGCTAGGATATGTAACTTCCAACAGTATCACATCCACACCAACTCACCCCAGTCAAGTTCACATAGTAGTTCCATATTGGCCGAGTGAAGTCATAGTAAAAAAATAGGTTTCCTTACGTTTTGGCATGGTTCCCATAAAATGGGCATAGACTATCCCATGCATTAACCCTATGAAGCACTGCACCTTGAATGAAATAGTTTTGACCCAGACTATCTTAAGTGTAGGAGTAGTAATCGATTCTCAAAATGCTAACATATGCATCTTCTTTATAGTATAGCCTTTGCCCTCCTCCATGCTCCAATTGATAGTGTCTCTCTGCTGTTAGTAAGATACACGACTTCCAACATATGCACTAAACTTTTCTATTCCTCTTCCTCCCAAGCCCGCGGTGCCAATATAAGGATCAATTCCAATTTTTGCCATTCGAGGTACAACAGTCTCTAACCTTGGCGGTCCTCCGACCAATATATTCTTTCAAATTTCTATATTTACATAATACCAAATTTTTGCCACAACCAACCTCATTCCCAAAAATTCACAAAGCACGCAACAATCTTTTTACCATTCTATTTGAGATACATATGGCAATATATTTCCGAAGAAAAATGCTGAAAGAGCTGCATCACAAAGATGGAGTGTTAAAGAAAATATTATCCTAATACCCTCTTAAATATATAACATCGAATATGTCGTAATTAGCAATTGTCAGAAGGGCCAAGAATTTTAGACTCAAATCAAAAAATCGTTCGACCAAACTAAAAAGAAGGTTCCGTGAGCTTAACCAAAGAAATACAAAGTAGATAAAATGTAATTATCGATGACTTAATCTAGCCTATGAGAAGTGGATCAAGGCATACACCAATGCATATCAATGAAAGCAGAGTGTACATGTTGATTCATATGTTCTGAAAGAAGCCCAACAAAAATATGTTAGTACGCACACAAAAATATTTGTTGACCTACATGTTATTAACTGAAGTAATGCGCAGCCATCCCAAATAGAACCCTAAATTAAAAGGGCTAATATCTAGTCCTCCGAGCGAGTCATAGAATATAGAGAGTGGTAGAAGTTCTAAAAGAATATGACTACTAAAGAGATAAATTATTTTGTCCCCGTTGACTCTCCTACTCTAATGAGCCAATGATCGATAATGTCTCATCCAATTGACAAAGATGCTACAAAAAATAAAGAGCATCAAAAGAAAAGGAAAAAGCCACTACAAGTGATGAAGCGTACTCTAAAGATATACATGAAATGCAAATTGCCTATGAAAGGATGTTGTTGTACAATAGGTGTTAGCCGCTGTACAAATTTCAAGAGAAATGAAAAGATCGACGACCAGAAAAAAGATGTAAATCCAAAAATACATGGCAGATGTAACGATATTGACATCCATGATTGCTCAAGTGAATCGCTTATGCCAAAATAAAAGAAATTAAACATAAAGTAATGTAACGATTGTATAAATAAGTTTTAATGATTCAATTTTTAGTTGATATTTTTTATTCTAATATATTTTTTCAATTTAACATATAATATGTTTTAATTTTATATGAATTTTGTATTTCAAAAAATCATTTTTTATTTCAAAATTAATTTAATTTTTTTTATATTCGTTCGAAATTATATTCACGTTCAAATATAAAAAATAAAAATAACGTAAAACATGAACACTGCAATGAGGGAAAAACTAAATATAAAGACGAAGTTAATGTGCGAGAAAGAAACAACTAGCGTGGTAGTGTGAGTTGTCTAACTGAATAAATCAAAATTTAGTCGGACTATGTTAAAAAAAAAGTCTGTCTATATCCCACGGTGTTACTCCAGAAAGGACATCAGAAAACGAAGATTCGTCGGATGTGTAATATAGTTCCGGAATTATAACTATGCAAGGTACGATTCCGTTCTAATTCTCTGTTTTATTTTAAAGAAAATGACATTCTAGGAAAGCAATTATTTCTCCATGGAAAGAAAAGACTCTTCAATTGATTAGTCATAATTCAGCCTATTTTACACTTTTAAGTCAAATTTTGGCGTTGCCTGATCCCGTTGGGTTTCTTTGAATGGAATCCTTGCCTCTCTTTTGATGAATTCCCGTTATTAATTAGCTTAAGATAGAGTTAGCTTTTTTGTGCGGAGGATTTGTTTCCTATTTTTACTTGACGCAGAGCTTATGAATAAAATAATGTTGTGCATGTGAATAAAGCTCATTATATGAGTTTTTTTAGATAAGGGACATACAATCATACATGGGACAAGGCTGATTGGAATGAAGAGATTGCCCGGTCACGCTTAAATGAGATGTTGCGACATATTTTTCCCCAATAGTTTTATTAATTATCATGTGTATTCATAAAACATACCACAATAACTATAGAAGAAGCCAAAACAAAGTATGATTTTTCAAGTTATATGAGTTATATTATATGGTTCAAGCAATCAATTTAGACTCCCTCTCCACAGCTTTCTGAAGAAAGCTGTCTTCTTCGAGCACCATCTGAACTGGTAAGAACCCCATCCCGTTGGCCATGGCCAGCATCATGTTCCTCGTCTCTTCTTTGAACTCCTCCATATCGACGATTCCATTCATGTCATGGTCGAATGTCGCAAACAGGGAGCCATAAACTTGGTCAAGCTCATCTGGGCTCCTCTCCGTGTCGACGCCAAAGTGGGTCTCAAAGACCCTCAGGCTCTGCATTTCCCTCATCATTTCTGAATAGGAGAGCAGACCATTGTGATCTGTGTCGAGGTTCGCAAAGCGGTTGCAGACGAAGAGATCGAATGCTTCTTCGTCCTCGACGAAGCTGACGATCGTGGAGCTGTCCAAGACTTCCACGCTCATGTTTATGGATTGCTGCTTTCTGGTAAAACTAAGTGATCACAGTAAGCTTCAGTGTTGTAAGGTCGGTTCGGTTATGACTTTCCTTAGACAATCGCTTTCTTTATATAGGTTGCATAACGTGTGAATGTGCATGGTTTGAGAAAAAACTTTTTGGGCTGCTTTCGTACTCAGGTTAGTACATCTTTTATTTGACCAATTTCCTTAGATTGGGCGAATGGAATTTGTGTAGATCGATTAAATATTGTTAGTTAATGTCCACGGTTTCAAGTTTTACACACCAAGGTGACAAATATTTTATCTAGCTGACAACCAAGTAATACACATTAATTACACTTGCTTAAACTATGTCGCTTCAATAATTTTATCAACGTGTATAAAACATACTAATTTCATCCGGTGGCATATTAATGGCCCCCAATTTTGAAACTTTCCATCCCTCTTGGTGTACATTTGAATATGAATGGCACCAATTTGTCTAGTTTTCTCTCAAACTAGTGTAATTATATGTCACTTGGATAAGTTACTTTGACGTAGACAAAATTAATAAAATGACATAACACGGAAAATAACTCATTTAGTCATTTAGTTACAAAATTTAGAATTAAAAAAATAGTGGTGTATCAAAACCTGAAATCGTCAATTGAATTATAACCAAAATTCTTAGGCTTTATTCTATTAGTTCTAATTCTTGTGGCGAGATCCTAAGCAACTGATAATTGAATCAAGTGGCCAAGTGGGCTTCGAGTACCAGTGGGACATAGAGTCGTCTTTCTTTAAGCTTCCAATGGGCTTTGACGGATTTATAATGAAGCATCTAGCCAGTAGTCTATAGGCGGCTTATGATTTTCTTTCATCAACCAGCTTTATTTAACGAAAACTTAATGGTAATTTTATAAGTTAATAGTCTTCGGGTCATAACTTTTATAGATTTTAAACGTTACGGTATTAGTTAATAGATAGTAGCGACCACAATTATTTTCATAATTTTCAGTTCAAGAAGATGACATCGGAGCTCTTGGTTTTAATGAGAACAATTGTAAATGAAATCAAATTAGATTTATATAACAACAAAATAATTAACAATATATTCATATGATGCTAGATTAATTTAGCGATTGCACTATTTTTTAAACAATTCAAAGTGATGATGATGATCCAGAAAAATATTATTATTTTTAAAATCAGTGAGATTTTACTTTATTTAGTTCAGATTTTAGTTCATTCAAACAAGAAAGAGTCTTGCATTAGGACCCAGAATTTACGAGCATTATGTGTGTGTGTGTGTGTGTGTGAATTAGGAACGAAATTCTGGTTAAAGAGTCTCTAGTCTTACAACATTATTTTACACTTATTTTTCTTTGCATTTTAGCAAAGACATCATCTCATTACTAAGAAGACAATAGTATCTTCACCATTCTAATAAGATACTGTTGGAGCTCAAGAATAATATCACAACCAAATTTAAATAGTTTTATTCTTACACTAATTTATCTATTGTTGTAAAAAAAAATATTTTTACAGTTGGTTAATATTAGTTTAATCTATTTTAAACTATATTAAGAGGGTCACTTTTTTGATTGGCTGAAGCATAGAGATACATAATATGTATTATATTAAATATTAAATTAAGAAGAGCACTTTTTTAATTGTTGAAAACATAGAGATAAATATTAGATATAGTATTAGTGCAAAATAAGAATTAATTTTATTGAATATATATTAAAGAAAGAAATTTATTAAGCAATTATTCTTATAGTAAATTTACAACAGAAAAATAACAATCAATGCTAATTTACAAAATATTTGTTTGAAATCGAATATCAGCTATTAGGTGAATACTATCAGCTAACAACTGATCAACTGAGAGTGAACAATTAACAGCTAAATTTAATAAACTATACCAAACAGACCCCTTATAATAAAAATTGTGAAAAGCCCACGGCCTTGTTAAAACAAAAATTGCATCGTCACGGGAATCCGTCTTCGTCCATTTTAATAAGCACAAGTTGCTACTTGCCATCATTCTAAAAAGTTTGCTACTTGCCGTCGCATAACAAAATGGTAAAAGAAATATCGTGTTTAAGGCAAAATTTCATTTTATAATAAAAAAATTAGGGTTGTTATGATTTGAGTCTTTTGGCTTAGCTGTAATGTCATTTTAAACATATCAAATTAGTGCATAAATTTGACGTTTTGATATTTTAGTAAATGGTACAGCTTTTCTATGCTTTCCCGCTACCTAGTGTGCCACAAGTGGATTGACACTTTCACCCACGTGATTGTCCATGTGGCATTTCGAATTTTAAACTAGGTATTAAATCAACGTCGCATCACATAATATCGTCACCATTCTTACAACATACAATTTTACAGTATAAGAAACAACATAATTCCATTTGATGTATAACATGAAAAAAACGCATTAACTACTCAATATCCGAAGTCGAACATCATCACACTATATTTAAAATACATTCTCTCAATCATATTTTTTCTATTTATAAAATCCAAATCTCTTGCCTTATAGCAGCCCTCGGGCAAAAACGAAGGATGCATGTGACTCTTAATAGAACGCTGAGCTCTTTAACCGATCAGTGATAAAAGTAGCTCAACCTTATTCATTGTTATGGAAGCACTCATCTATTACTAGGACGTAACTATAAATGGTACTTAGGCCCCTGCCGGTACTTGTGATTAAGACTTCTCATTGCCACTTAGCCTAGCAGCACCACCAGCAAAATCCCCATATTTTCTTGGTGCAGCAACCTATTTTGCAGCGGGAGGATTTAGGGTTAGTTTTTACTTTCCATTTGAATGTAGGAGTCCCAAAGTTCGCGTCCTCTTGGCCGACTCCTTTGTCCTTAGCCTTCCCGACATGCATGGCACGATCACCTTCACAAAGATAAGTATATCTATTTTAGAGGGGATACTTGCCCGGATACCACAACGTGTATATAAATTGACGTAAGTACATATCCCGACTAGAGTTTGTTTTCCGAGTCGCCTCGATAATAGCATAGTTGACCTTTTGATGCATTGTTAAATTATATTTCGCGTAAAGGCATAAAGCGTAGGAAAAATGAATAAAGTTCGTAAATTACCCGCGGCTGAACCCGAAAGTAGGAGAGCAATTGCAAAGAGGAGGAGGAGAAAACCCCGGATGTTGGCCATCGGTTACGCTTTTCTTTGGAAGCGAAGAGATACTTTATTTTATTTATTTCTAAGGGTACTGAGGGGAAACTAATGAGTAGAGAAGCCAAGTATGTGCTTATTTATATACAAGTTTCGATAGTTGAAAAGTCAAGTGCTTCTATTTCTCAGCAATGAAGTTAATCACTACATTCCTGTGTATTTTGTCTTGATTTTGACAAAGGTTCGTTCCTGGAAAAATTCGAATTAAACAGGTAGTATTTATTAAGGTTTAACTAACAAAAGAATAAAGCCCTAGAAATGGTTGAATGGCGGCGTCAAGGGCGGCGTCGACGAGGAAAGAGGAGGGGAAATATCGGAAAAAATTGGAGGATTTCGATTTTTTTGAATTATGATGGGAAATAGGAGAGCTTAATTAAGTGGTTGCTTTTGGTTTTTTTTTTTTTTTGAAACGGGAGTTGTTGTTTTCGCTGTGAACATATTTTTGTACGACCTAGTATTTCGATTGGGTTGAGCTGAGTTTTCATTAATATCTTTTCTATTTGCAATGAGAAAATTCAACTCATCTACCATTTAAACTATAAAATATTAAGTAGCATTGATTTTTGTGAATATATTTTGAGCGGGCCTCACACTGTTGGCAATTAATGGAAATGATATAAGCATGACGCTCGTGTGTAGTAGTAATATGTTCCTACGTCAAGAGTTACATATATTCTTATTTACATATATTCTCAGACCCGTACTTTTATATACGGGGTTCACTCCGCATTTTCTAAACAAACATATATTCTCAGTCCAACAATGATTTGTATTATATATCATTTCACGGATTTTATACCATCCATTTTATTTCTGATCATGCTCTATTTAATTTTGATTGGTCATGAAAAGCACATAACAACAACGGTTTGAAAAGTCAGATTGAGATATGCCTGCCATACGAGGGAAGAAGTTGTTGGAATAAATGAAGCTAAAGTGGCCCAAAAACCCAAAGTTAATTAAGGTGGTAAGTGGAATGTGTGTACCACACTGGAAAGTGCAATGAGGATTTTTAAGTATATAACGAAGTTCCTCTTGTACCTTTCAAACTTGGTTGACCATTTCTTTGGTTGCCTCGTTGACTATCTGAGGACGATGCTGTGAGCACGGGAGTGGGTACATTGAGATGCATTTGGCACATCGCAAGGAGTATGAGGAGCTCTAAAAATTTTGGAAAATTTTGGAGTAATCCAGAACAGACAACGAAACACGAGGAGACCGCTCCACGAAGGGATGCGGTCAGACCGGATCAGGATAAGGCTACCAGACAACCTTTCGAAGGGACGCGAAGAGGCTGATGCCTATTCAGAGGGCCTCCGAAGAGATACGACCATTTGCACAGACATAATAGACATTAATCCTTTCGTTTTCTCATTGGTCCCTTGCTATATTCCGCCCACATTCATCCTCTTCCCGGCTCCCACTTCAAAATATAAGCCGAGCCACTTGGTGGTGTTTCCACCTATCATGCAACATACTAATTTCATTCTTTTGGCATATTGCTGGCCCCCAATTTTGATACCGTCAATTTTTCTTGGTATAAATTTAAATATGAACCATACAAATTTTTAGTTTTCTTTCAAACAGTGTTGTTATATGTCACTTGGAGAACTTAGTATTCTATCCCGGACTAAATTAATAAGGTCACTCGACAAGCAAAATAACTCACGTAACTGAATAGCAGGTATGACTTGATTGTCAGTCAAATAAATATCTGTCGTTTTGCCACAAAATTTAGAACCAAAAGATATTGGTGTATCAGAAAGCAAAATCGTAAATTGGATTTTAACCAAAAATTTTACTGTATTTTATTAGTTCTAATTCTGTTGGCGACTCCTAATCAACTGATAACTGTATCAAGTGGCCAAGTGGGATTCGACTGTGGCTAAATCGTGGAGCCTCTCTCGTGAGGATTTTAGAGTGGATGAGCTCCATCATAACATCTTTTCCTTCACTTTCAAGCTTGCTTCCGAACGTGACTTTGCTTTAGCTAACTTCCCTTGGTCTATTTCGAACCACCACCTGGTTCTCAAGAACTGGGACTGCATGGTACCATGGACATCCGTGGATTTTTCCACTTTGGATTTCTTTGTGCAGATCCACAACTTACCTAGAAGGTTCATAAATGTGGAGACTGCCAACTGGATAGGCTCTATGTTTCACAAACTGCTGTTCGTTGACGTCGAAGACCTTGGCATTCCTGGAAGGGGAGGCTTCTTACGGTTTAAGGTACAAATCCTCTTGTCTGATCCTCTTCTCCCTGGTTTTCTCCTCACCGGACACTCGGTGGAACCCTGGGTTATTAACTTCAAGTATGAGCGGCTCCCGGAATTTTGCTTGTATTGTGGCGTTATTGGACATACGACTAAGTTCTGCTAAGTGGATGGGTTGAAGCATGCTTTGCTCCGTGGTGAGGATGTGGATGCCCTCCATTTTGGCTCTTGGCTAAAGGGCGAATCGCTAGCTCTTTCTCGGAAAACGAAGATTCTTCGAATGTGTCATATTGTTCCGGAATTACAACTGTCCATAATGTCATGGTCGAATGTCGCAAACAGGGAGCCATAAACTTGGTCAAGCTCATCTGGGCTCCTCTCTGTGTCGACGCCAAAGTGGGTCTCAAAGACCCTCAGACTCTGCATTTCCCTCATCATTTCTGCGTAGGAGAGCAGACCATCGTGATTCGTGTCGAGGTTCGCAAAGCGATTGCAGACGAAGAGATCGAATGCTTCTTCGTCCTCGACGAAGCTGACGATCGTGGCGCTGTCCAAGACTTCCACGCTCATGTTTCTGGATTGCTGCTTTCTGGTAAAATTAAGTGATCACAGTAAGTTATAGTGTTTTAAGTTCGGTTTGGTTATGACTTTCTTTAGACAATCGGTTTCTTTATATAGGTTGCAAAACGTGTGAATGTGCATGGTTTGAGAAAAAAACTTTTTGCTCTGTTTTTGTACTCGGGTTAGTACATCTTTTATTTGACCAATTTCCTTAGATTGGGCGAATGGAATTTGTGTAGAGCGATTAATTATTCTTAGTTAATGTCCACGGTTTCAAGTTTTACCCACCAAGGCGACAAATATTTTATCTAGCTGACAACAAAGTAATACACATTATCAAGTGAAAATCAAATAGTACATATTAATTACGCTTGCTTAAACTATGTCGCATCAATAATTTTATGAACGTGTACGTAAAACATAATAATTTCACCCGGTGGCATATTAGTGGGCCCCAATTTTGAAACTGTCCATCCCTTTTGGTGTACACATTTGAATATGAATGGCACCAATTTGTCTAGTTTTCTCTCGAACTAGTGTAGTTATATGTCACTTGGATAACTGACTATTTTGGCGTAGACAAAATTAATAAAATGACATAACATGCAAAATAATTCACGTAATTAGGTGCTGGATATCATTTGATTATCAGTCAAATAAATTTATGTCATTTAGTTACAAAGTTTAGAATTAAAAAAAAAGCGGTGTCTCAAAACCTGAAATCGTCAATTGAATTATAACCAAAATTCGTAGGCTGTATTCTATTAGTTCTAATTCTTGTGGCGAGATCCTAATCAACTGATAATTGAATCAAGTGGCCAAGTGGGCTTCGAGTACCAGTGGGGCATAGTGTCGTCTCTCTTTAAGCTTCCAATAGGCTTCGACGGATTCATAATGAAGCATCTAGCCAGTAGTCTATAGGCGGCTCATGATTTTCTTTCATCAACCAGCTTTATTTTCATAATTTTCAGTTCAAGAAGAGGACATCGGAGCTCTTGGTTTTAATGAGAACAATTGTAAATTAAATCAAATTAGATTTATATAACAACAAAATAATTGACAATATATTCATATGATGCTAGACTAATTTAGCGATTGCACTATTTTTTAAATAATTCAAAGTGAGGATGTTGACATATTATTTTTAAAATCAGTGAGATTTTACTTATTTAGTTCAGATTTCAGTTCATTCAAACAAGAAAGAATCTTGCACTAGGACCCAGAATTTACAAGCAATATAAATTTAATATATATATAAGTCAATTAGGAACGAAATTATGGTTAAAGAGTCTCTAGTCTTACTACATTATTTTACACTTATTTTTCTTTGCATTTTAGCAAAGACATCATCTCGTTACTTAGAAGACAATAGTATCTTCACCATTCTAATAAGATACTCTTGGAGCTCAAGAATAATATAACCACCAAATTTTATCCCTTAAAAAATAGTTTTATTTCTACACTGATTTATCTATTGTTGTAAAAAAATTATAATATTTTATAAAGTTGGTTAATATTAGTTTAATCTATTTTACTAGGATTTATCCATACTACTTATGATTATCTTTTATAGTTTTGATTTTTTTATCGAGTTATAGTCATAAGCCTATATAATGGTGGATGTATTGTAACTAAGATATTTCCTAGTACATTCAATACGACTACTACTATATTCACCAATATATATATATATATATATATATATATATATATATATATATATA
>SOPF01024613.1:0-17063 GCA_012979155.1 Hypericum perforatum | reverse complement strand
CTTCAGGTATGCCTTTAATGTAAACACATTTATCACACTCATTGATCTTAAAGCCATTTGACAATATTGTCCTATCAAATTTCTCATGTCATTGTTTTGGCACTTGTTTTAGCTCGTATAGTGACTTGACTAGCCGACATACTTTATGCTCTTCACCAGGAGCCACAAAGTTGCTCCATGTATATCTCCTCTTCTAGTTCTCCATCCAGGAAAGCTATCTTTACATCCATCTAGTAGATCTCAAGGTTATAGAGTGTCGCAACAGCGAAGCACTCTAATTGATGAGATTTTTGTGACAGGTGAATATGTGTCAAAGAAATCATATCACTTATTCTATTTGAACCCCTTGGCTACCAATCAAGCTTTGTACTTATCAATTAATCCATCAACTTTGTATTTCCTTTTTAGAATCTACATACATCCTTGAGGTTTGTAGTCCGATAGGAGATCCATGATTTCCCATGTATGGTAGGTTAGAAAATTAAGACCAAAGGACTTGGTTACCTTCATCCATTTACTATGTCTAAATTCATTATCTTCTTGATTTGACTCTTGCGTAGTCTCCATAAGTCCTTTTCTTAGGACTTCCTTCTTTTCTTTCCTTATAAGGAAAGATATTCCCAAAAAACATTGCATTCCTTGATTCTATGACCATTCATGCATTAATTTCAGGATTCTCAGATTTGTGCACCAAAAAATGATAAGCACTACTTATTGTGCATATCCGATAAAGATGCAATCAATAGTCTTAGGTCTTATCCTTACCTACTTAGGTTTAGGTACCTCTATCTTAGCTAGGCACCCCCATACTTTAAGATAACTGAAGGAAGGCTTCCTTTTTTTCCCTAACTTGTATAGCATTTTGTCCCTTTTTTGTGTGGCAGTTTGTTTAGAATATGGTTAGCTGAGAGCACATCTTCCCCCACATGTTTTGGGATAAGCCTGAGCTAATCAACATAGCGCTCATCATCTCCTTGAGAGTTTGATTCTTGCATTTAGCTATGCTATTCAATTGAAGTGAGTATAGAACAATTGTCTGATGAATAATGCCATATTCTAGGCAAATTTCCTCAAACAAAGCTACATACCCTCATCCTCGATCACTTTGGATCGTTTTGATTTTCATGTTGAGTTGATTTTCAACCTCATTCTTATACCTCTTGAAGGCATCTAGAGCTTTGTCTTTGCCTTTTAGGAGATATATGTAATAGTATCTCATGTAATCATTGATAAACGTGATGAAATATTTTTTCCCACCTTTAGTTTGCATGTGTTTCATTTCGCAAGCATCTGTATGAATTAACTCTAAAGTCGTGGTACTTCTTTCCACTGAATTGAAAGGTACTTTGGTTATTTTAGCCTCCACACATTTCGCACATTTACCAAAAGGGTTGAACTCTAGATTTGGTAATAAATTTAAACTTACTTACTTTCTTAGCGAGTTTAAATTTACGTGTCCTAATCTACCATGTCATAAATAGAATACTTGGCCAAATACGAAGAAGCTTTAACTTTATTCTGACCATCAAAAGTACAGTTATTACATTCATTTTAAGGAGCCCCTTTTTTAGGTAACCCTTGCCTACAAATTGAACTGCTTTGGTTAGTACAAACTAATCAGTCTCAGATATAAGCGTAAGACTAGCTTTGCTTAATAATGAGCTGGAAACTAAGTTCTTGTAGATGTTTGATACATGCAACATATCCTTAGGGGTCAACTCTTTTCCCGAGGTCAACTTCATGATTACCTTACCTAGATTAACAATCTTGGGCGTAGCAGAGTTTTGCATGAACAACTTTTCACTGGTGATTGGTATATAGCTTGAGAATATCTCCTTGTTTGAGCAGATGTGGTGGGTAGCTTCTGTGTCCATAAATCACTATATCGGATTGTCTACCAGGTTAGTCTCAAATAGCACAGTTGACATATCCATCTCAAACAAGTCTTCAGCCAGACTAGCCATTCCCTAATTGTTCTTTTTTGATAGATGATAGTCTTTAACCATGTGACCAAGTTTCCTGCAGTTATAGTAATCTCTCTTGATCTTTTTATTTGATTTCTTCTTGGGTTCATGCTTCTCTTGCTTGTCCCTTAACTTCTTCCTATTCTTGCCACCTTTTGCCTCGGCGAGGTACACTATAGTCTCAGGATCAGCCTTGCCTTGCTTTACTTCAGACTTTCGATTATCTTCCTTGATCCAAAGTCTTATGATTAGGTCTTTTAGGCTCATGTCCTGTCTCTTATGCTTTAGGTAGCTCTTGAAGTCCTTCCAGAGTGGGAAGAGCTTCTCGATCATCACAACTACTTAGAAGAACTCATTGAGTTACATCTCTTTAGCTTGGATCTTGTGAAGGATCAGCTGCAACTCCTGCACTTAATCGATGACCTTCTTTGAGTCCACATATTGAAGTCAAGGAATTGATAGAACATCATCTTTTGTTGCCATCTCTTAAACTCGGTACCATTGAGCTTTATTGGCCTTTCGATGTGGATAATTCTTGGGACCACTAGTACGATGCTCGATGATTCCATCTTCAAGTACACAAAATCTCGTCTTACAATTGTTGGTCTTTTGATTAGTGTACTTAATTAAGATTGAGTCACAGTCGAGGCAAATATTGGACACTTTCTCCGTAAGATAAGATTTCCTTGTATATTTTAGTGTGTATGGGCTACAATAATCATCCCTAAGATACAATGACTCTTTAGGCGTTTCCAAGACCATTATACACAAATCTCAAAACTTTTAGGCAAACCTTTATATACCCAGAACTTATAGACAAACTTCATCCTAAGTGAAAAATGGGGGAGAGAAGAAGACAACTATGCTAGGATGATGTAAGTGGCTGGGATAGATTGGAAGTAAGGGGACGAAGGCCTATTTATAGGCTGGGCATCCAAGAACCCCCTTTGCTGAAACTGATGTGGTACACTCCTTTTACTCATTAACTTAAGTTTAGGCTTTTGGACATATTTGGGCTCATTCAATTCCAACAAGCGGGACATAGGGAGCTTGGTTCAAAGGTTGAAAGAAAATGATCGGAAATTGGAACCCAAAGAGAAAGAGGAAAAAATTTGCTACGATCCTAATACGAGAGCGCTACATAAATTAATGTAATAGATAATGGTTATACATTTATAATTTATAGTCCTTCTCCTGCAGACAAGGCATGCAATTAAATAAGTTAGGAAGTTTTACAATTATGATTTATACTTAATATTCAAATCTTGTAACCAAACTTGAAAAAGGTTTAGTTTAAAGAGAAGAAAGAGTTAGAGGGCAAAAATGGAAAGGTTTTATTTATTTTAAGTTCCTTGGCTATCTTTCCTCATCTTCGAGTTCTTCTTGTCTCCACATCACAAATTGAGAAGTCGGCTCAAGAATAGGAAAACTAGAGTCAAACTCCTCTTGTACCAATCTTATGAACTATTGAGTTAGTTCAGAGATGAGCAGATTAAAGTTAGGTCATTCGATTCTTCCTACTTGAATGTCATGAAGTGAGCTATAGTCCAAATATGTAACATCATGAAGTCTTAGATCATCTGTAACCATCATCATCTTATCTTATGCAAAAGTATTATCTTGGGTCTCCTCAACCATAGAGGACTCTTAGAATCCCTCAATCAATCAAAGTTGGCTTGGTATACTTGTGAAGTCTAAATTCTCAGTATTACGATAAGGTAAAGATCTTTTGTCAAGTCACTCTTTAATAGGCTAAATAGAGGTTGGAAACCCCATACCAAAACCTAAATTATTATATTGATCAGTGACTACCATAATCTACAAACTCAAGAGATCTTGGCCTCAACTCAAGATGAAATGGCTACCTTAAAACGAGGGTCGATTGGCATTAGCTAAATTTTGCATGGATATTGCCATCTGCCATCTTTAGAGTCTTTTAACACCATGAGTAGTTTACTCTACGTGTCTCCATTCTATTATAAAGAGTTGAGGATCTGACCAAATAGCTTAAACTAGACCATTAACTTCATCAATTCATAAAAGAAGTTATATCATCCTCATTTCAAGGCCCAAAGCAAAACTCCAACTCTCCATCTCAATAAATTAGGCAACTACCAAGGTAGTAAGCTGGCCTTCTATCTTATAACCTTCCAGTTTCAACCTTAAAGATGGTAAGTTAACCTTTTGACATCAACTTTAAAGACAAGATGTTCTGACATCGACCTTAGTTAGTAACTTGGCCTTTTGACATAAATCTTGAAGATGGTACCTTCTGACATCAATTTTGAAGGCAATACCTTCCTCTTATAATCTCAAAGGTAGAACCGAACCTTTCGGCATCGACCTTTAAGGTGGTACCTTCTACTTACAACTTTTAACCACCAATCTACTTGTTTGAGCCCTAAAGCTTTGTGCCACCCATTTATCCACTAGCCAATTGAGGCTACCTTCAGCAATTCTACCATTTGCCTCCTGCTTAGTGGTCTTACCTTCTATAGCTTAGATAACAAATTTACACTACCTTTAGCCCTCCTCATTATTAGTTAGTGCTTCCTGGTACTCAGTTAATGAGTGGAATAAACTATATATTTGTGCATGTTTTAGTAGTGTTTGGTTGTACTTTAGTTATATTTATGATGTCAAATTGAGTTCCTTATCTATTATTTGTGCATGAACTATAAAATGGAGATATATTAGGTTTTTATTTGTTTTTACAGGTGTGGAGAGTAGTTTGGGGCTATAGAAATATTTAACAATATAACGAGAAGGATAGAAGAGTATTTTGATCAAGCTAGCAGGTATTACCCCTTCAGCAAGTGCTAGAGTGGACGAACAAAGCCCCAGAGCAAGAGCATGCTAGCTTTCCAACGATCGCTAGAAGGTGGCTTAGAGTGTACAAGTCTTTTAGACCTATCAGTTGTTAGACATCAAGTGGTTGTTGGCCATCGCCAGAATAGTTTTATTAGACTTTATGATTAAGGTATTCTCTTGGGTTGTAGTTGCTTTTCCCTTGCTGGTGATTAGATCATTAAACTTCTTGGAGAGTACCTCCATCTTAGCTTCAAACTTGTTAATAAGACCTGAGACATATACTGCTTTACTCAAGTCTCTTCGTATTGACCTTTGCCCATATGCCATTAACTTCCACCATCTCTTCAAGCAATTGAGCTATTTCCTCACCTGATTTACTCACAAACACTTTATTTGATGAGGTATTGATATGTACATAAGATGCATCATCAAGTCTGCTATAAAATATATTTATGTGATTTTCTTGGGTCACAACATATTGAGGAAATACTTTTTATAAATATTTGAATCACTTCCAAACATCATATATATTCTCTCTCTCACACTCGCAAAATGAGATAATTTATTGAATGAGCATAGACTTAGCCATTAAGAAGTACTTCTAGAGAAATGCTTGAGTCATGGTAAGCCAACTTATTAGCGCCTCACTATCTAAATTTTTGTGCTAGTCATTAGTTGTGTCTCTGAAGGAAAATGGGAATAAACAGAACTTTATGGCTTCAGAAGTCACTCCTTGAAATCTCATGATCTTGCTTACATCCTCAAACTATATCAGTTAGGCTTGAGGACTTTCTTGTGGTAACCCATTAAATAGGGTAGATGACTACAATAGTTGGATGACTACAAAGAAAATGTGAAAGGTAGAAGCATCTTCAGGTTGCACCTCATGGGTTTTTTTTCTGTTTAGTGTTACTATTCACCAAAAAATACCAAACTAGTGCCCCATGCACGTTATTCCATTTTTGGTGTTTGGCAGAATTTTTTTCTGTCTCTTGAACTAATAGACGGGTCCGTAATCCGTCTATGCCAATAGACAGGTTTGGTTACCAACTCTTAAAACTTTCTATTGGTTGGACGGGTTTTATACCCGTCTATTGGCTCGACAGACGATTAAAATGCAATTTCCTTCTTCCCTGACTCATTCCCTTCCTACCAAAAAAATCCTCTCCAAGCTCTCCTCCTCCTCCGACGACGAAGTTTCTCCTCCTCCGGCCTCCTCCTCTGACGAAGTCCTCTGCGGTCGAGCTCCTCCTCCTCCTTCCGCGGCCGAGCTCCTCCTCCTCCGGGGAAGTTCCTCCTCTCCTTCGCCTTCGTCCACCCTGTTCTAGCCGAGCTCCTCCGCCTCCGTCCACCCCGTTTCGGCCACGGCCCCACTCCTCCTCATTTAGGTTAATTCTAAATTTAATTAATTTTTATTAATTCTGAATTAGATTTTTAGGGTTTTAGGGTTTAGAGTTAGAAATTAGTTTGGATTTGTGTTGTTAGAAATTAATTTAGTTGTTAATTAGATTTTTGTTGATTAAAATGATAATTAGGATTTTTTGTGAAATGGTTAATTGGTTTAGTTTGCGCAAAATAGTTATTTTAGTTAATTTAATTATGATGAATGGTTAATTTAGTTGTTTATTTGTTAATTTTGTTGAATGATAAATTTAGTTGTTAATTTGTTAATAGAAATAGTAATTTTTTGGTAGTAATGTGTTTATTTTTGTTGTTAATAAATGGTTGACTAGGTTGTTAATTTGTTAATTTTGTTGTTAATTTGTTATTAGATATAGTAATTTTTTGGTATTAATTTGTTAATTTTTTTAATGGAAAATTATTTATTACCTTCTTAATTCGGTTAATTAGGTATCACATTTTTAGTTAGGTGATTTATATATATTGTATAATTATTTGTTTTTTAGTTAACTAGGTATATGATTATGTGAGTTATTAGTTTTATTTATGTGACGTTGAATAATTTTTTCAGACATGTCGTAGCCGCAGCACGGAGATGATTTCGGTGATGGAGGTCCGATTGATCAGACGTTGTTGAAGCTACAAGACGTCCATCGATCACAAGCGATATGGAATGCGGTCTTCAAGATCTATCGACGGAGATGGAAGCAAAAGCCGGTGCATAACACCGCATTCATCGAGTACATGCATGCAACTAGTTTTTGGGATGTCTGGTGCATCAGCCACGTTGCTATTGAGTCGACTGTTGTTACGGCTTTGGTGAAGCGGTGGCGACCGAAGACACATACTTTCCACATGCCGGTGGGAGAGATGACAATCATGCTGCAGGATGTCGCCGTACTGTATGGGCTTCCGATAGATGGCCTTCCACTAACGGGGTAGCAGTCACCATCACATTGGCCTGAGATCTGTCTACAGTGCTTCGGTAGAAACCCAAAGTTGACGTCAACGTGTACATTCGGGAATGCCATTGTCCTCAAGTGGTTTGAGGACTTCTACGACCCTGTGGATCTAGATGATGATGGTGGCGATGAGACGGTGCGTCAGTTTGTACGAGCCAGCATTATAAGGCTAATTGGCTGCATTTTGTTCTCGGAGACGACTGAGATGCAAGTCAATTCGTGCTGGCTGCCGATGCTATTAGATGTCGACGCGATATCCACATACAGTTGGGGGGTTCTTGTCTGGTGCATCTCTATCACCAGCTGTGTAGGGTCACCGACCGTAGTGCGTTTTCCATCTCCAGCGATCTTGCACTACTTTGGATGTGGGCTATTGAGAGGATGTGCGTTTTCCACACCACACGTCAGCACCAGGCTCGCAGCCCTTCTTACGTGGTTCAGGATCTGCTCAGCGGCACCAGGGCCGAAGTTCATCTGGCCACAGGTACTTATATTACTTAGCGAGCATTTTCCATATTTGTTCATTTATACTAATTGTGGAATGTTTAAATATATTACATTCAATTTTCAGAGGTGGATAATTCGGGGACCAAGTAGTTGAACCTCCTGCAGGCGGACTTGACTACACGTTATTTGGTAGTCACGGTCACCAGTCACCACCGTCTTTTGATCCTGCTGAATTTGCTACGAGCTTATTCCATGACCAGACTCTGGGTGATCAGAGAGATAGTACATCTCATAGGTATATCTGTTAATTTCTATGCTATAATACAAATAGATAACTATAATAAACAGACGTGTGCATTCGCATATTTATGTTGGTACTTTTTATGATTGTAGGGACATGGACGTAGCTTCTGAAGCTGAAGCTGCCAGTGAGTCGGCGTTTGATGATCCGATGGCAAGCGAGTCACTACCAGAGAAGGCGGCCCCACTAGTCATTGTTGCGCCACCACTTCGTGTTCAGCCACCACGTCATGCAAATGCGGTTGAAAGGGGATGTGTCATGGGATTACACATTGTCCCCGATGGAGAGAGAAGATGGCGCATCAAGTTTATGACAAGGAAGGAGAAGGATCAAGCTCATAAGAAAAAGTAGGGAGTGTGAATTAGTAATATTTCGAAAGACTTGATTGGGTATACCTACTATTATGAATTTTTATTGAAACTTTTTTTCGGTTTTATTTAAGCACGAATTTGAAAACTTAAAAAACAAAATGACAAAAGTAACGCAAAACCACTAGATGGTCTTTTAAACATGCAAGAAGAAGTCAGGGTAGTTTGCATACAACAATAACTGAAGGCAGTTCCAATATTTGATTCAAGCAAAAGATAAAAAATACATCGGCAAGTAAGACTACATCCTACGCATACTTGATCCTGAGCTATCTTCTTCTTTCATCGGAAAGACCTTGAAAACATTATCTGGGCCAATGTTAAGGTCATTGAATTTACCACAATGTCAGTATAGTTTAGGCATCTGGGACGGCTATATAAAGTGCACAACATATTTATATACTTACATTCAGAAGGAGGAGAACACATCCCGGATGTATAGTCCCAGTTTTGTCATCTATATAACCATGACATTCACCTGAATCGTCCTATACAATAACCACAACATTATTTAACAATTTAGTCAGTAACGTTCAAGTTTATTTTTAGTAATAAGGTCATAGTATATACCTTAAAAGTTGCAAAGTAATGATTGTCAAACATCCTTTGTATACTCTGACACTCATACGACTCGTCCTGTACAACAAGTACAATATGAGTACACTTTTGTTCGAGTGTTCAAGTCTTTTTTTAGCAATAAAGGTCATAGTATATACCTTAGAATCTGGAAAATCTGCAAAGTAGTGTCGCAAACTCAGAACAAGCACAACCATCATCTGATAAAATTATAAAATAATTTGTTAGCAAGGCGTGTAACAATAAAATTAACTATAATATATATTATTGACATTACATCTTTGATGATACAATTATATTGGGTGCGCTTGAATTTGTCAATTGAAGTCCCGAGAAATAATCCTGTCTTCTCGGTCAAACCTGTATACGAAAATAACTGCATATTAGTTTGTATATTACTTATCGTGAATTAGCTATGAATAAATACCTTCTTGACAAAGATAGGTTTTGGCATGTGTCCACGCATCAGGGTCGCCAAATAATTCATTGAGCGCCTTCTTCTTTGCTTTTGCCTCTTTCTCAGCCTTAGCCTTCGCTTTCTCAGCCTTGGCCTTTTCTATTGGGTCAACATAACCAGGGGGTGTCCTTGTAAGACATCTAAAGATACTACCAAACTTTGAGTCATATAATTCTTGCATGTCTTTGCTTGGTAAGTGGATGATAGGCGGTGGTGAATGGTACTCGTATTCGTCAGGACCCTCACTATCAGATCCTACGTGACCCTTCTCGTGCCTACTCATGTCTGAATAATTGAAAAAAATAGACAATACCAAGTGATCACGTAAACATCAATAAAGATTTTATAGCGTTATGGACAAATATTATAGACATACAAATATTACAGACATACTCGACTTAGAATCATACAAAACAAAGTTCATACAAAATGAATCATACAAAACAGAGTTCACACAAAACATCACAAACGTACAACCAGTATTGCTTTTATAGCGTGACATCAAAGATGAACCATATCAATCACTGCCTTCATCATGTACTAGTACCAGGTTTGTCTATTATGCCCAGTTGCTCTAGCTGCTGTCTTAGCTGCCTCTAGTGCTGCCTTCTGCGCTGCCGCTCTTGCTATTTTTTCTGCTCTATATTGCGCAACAGTAGCAATGTTTATACAATTGGCTTGAACGTGACCCCTTCCACTACATATCTTACACTTGAGGCGCGTAGGGTTTTGGTCCATCTCAGTCTGGATTTGCTGGTACGGTCAACCTCTACCCCGCACAGTTCTTTCATCAAGAATAATCTTGGTAACTGTCTGATCTTCTGGTGGAACCCAATATGAAGGATTTCCCAGAGGGACAAATAAATGCTGATAACATAACTGTGTGTTCTCCAGGCGATAGTAAGGGTCGACGTATACCTTGTAGTCTGGGATGCCTATCTTGATACAACAAGCCATTGTATGTGAACACGGATAATGAAATGCTTGAAATTTCCTACATTGACATGTTCTTCTGTCCAGCCGCACCCTATGTATATTCCCACCTTTTCCCGTCCGCTGTGATACCCAAGTCTTTACTTGAAAATCCCCGATCTGCCTACAGGATATTTCAACGGTATGCCTTTGTGCTTTCTTCTCCCATTTCTCCAACTTTGCACGGAGCTTCCTTGACAATACAACTTGACCAGGAATACACTCTTCAATACACTAAGTTGCTCTCTCCTGGAAATATTTGGTAAGTTGCGAAAAAATTTCTTTAACCATTGCGGTCACCGGAAGCTGCCGTGCTCTTTTGAAGATTTTGTTCACACACTCAGCAATGTTTGTCGTCATGTTACCATATCGACGTCTACCATCCATTGCTAAACTCCATTTTGGTATCAACCATCCATCGATAGACGTCTAGATCAACCTGCTGAATTTGGGTTAAAAAGCCATTTAACTTGCATGGTTGGGCTTGTATTCCTGCATATATTACATTACGCTATCACTTTATATCAAAGACACCTATTGAAAATTGATAGCAAATGGTATTTGGAATCGGATATTAATACCTGCAATCTTTATCACATTCTTCATTGCGAGATTATTGAACTCTCTCTTCAGATTGCTCGCAATGTGTCTCGGGCAATATCAATGTGCGACACCCATCTATCTTCCCCAGCCATGTGCATTAGTCATGGCATTTAAAATACCCGTGTGTCGATCAGATATAACATATAAACCATGCCGATTAGTGATGTGCAACCTGATATTTTCCATAAACCATGCCCAACTATCATGGTTCTCTCTTTCAATAATAGCAAATGCTATCAGAATAACAACAGTATTACCATCAAGCAGTAGCGATCAATAAGGTATGTTGATATTTTCCATACAAGAAGGTTCCATCAACTTGCAGAACAGGCATCCAGTACTTAAAGGCTTCAATGCAAGGCTTGAAAGACCAAAAAACTTGATGGAACATCTTCATGCCAGGCAATAACTCTCTTGTGTAGTGATCTCCCGGTCTACTATGCAGATACTCCCATTGAATAATAGTTCCAGGATTACTTGCCTGACATGCGGCAAACCATGGCAGTAGCCGACTATAAGATTCCTTCCAACCTCCCCATAATATCCTAAAGGCCTTCTCTCTTGCCCACTAAGTCTTTCTGTATGAAGGCATATAGGTCAGGCAACCAGACAACTCATTCTGCAAAGACTTGATAAAAACATCTGGTTCATCTGCTACTCTGTGTGTAATCATTTGAGCAATGTACTGCGATGAGAGTTTTCGATGATCAAGTATATTCTGAAGGCCACCACATGTATGGGGGTGGATGTGTTTCATAATTTTTCAATAGCCAAACAGTTCATCTCTTCCATCCCGTGATACACGTATCCTCCAGTTGCACTGATCGATGATTTTTTTGCTACATTCAACTGCATAAGTATCGGGCCTTGATTCCTTGATGATGTACTCTCGGCCCTCTTGTAATGCGTAAGCCTTTATATCCCGAATAGCTTCTTTTTTGGTATTCCACAAACTGCCTTCCTTCAAAAGCCCTGAACAATTGGAAGTGTCTTCATAACCCCATTGATCAGCATATACTGTCATAGCTGCTTGTTCATCACGCTCAATAATAGGTAGCTCTGCATACCAACGTGATTCTTCTTCCCGTTCTAGCTGAAATCTTCCTTCTTCTTCTTCTTTTCCTCATCGCTCTCTTCTTCCTCGTCGCTCTTGTCTTCTTCCTCCTCTTCTTCTTCGTCATAATCCGAGTCCAAGTTCGTGCTTCCATATGGCATACTTGGGTCAAAGCTTACTTCAACTTCTTCGTCCGACTGGCTTTCTTCTGCTGGAATTTGGCTCCACGCTTCACATATGCTCTTCTCCATAATTAGCTCTAGAAAAATTTCCCTAGTCTCTACCCCGTAAATGCCTAACATGTACCGTAACATATTCGCTACATCTTCCTCTTCTGCAATAGTAATCTATCGAAACTTTCCTAAAGCTACGGGATATCTAAATATCAAAGACTTTATTTCTTTGTTATCATCAAATGAGACTTTTTGAACCACTCTTTGATGTAACACCTTGTACGTCAACACATCTTCATGAAAATTCAACCTCACTTCACATCCGCCCTCGTACTCAAAACCAGTGTGCCTATTTTTCTTAATTTCTCCATCATATTTAACTATAATTTGTACAATTCGCCGAGACATTCTTATATATATCTACATCAAAAAATTCAACAAAAAAAAGTGTTCAAATAAAACTTCAACCTAGTTCAAGCATCGGTTCAACGACTCCGATAACATTACCTAGTAATTATAACTAATATAACAATAATCAATGCATACAAATCGTAATACATAAAATCAACGGTTATAACTAGCGTCAAAATCATAATCCATTCAATGAACATTTATACCATTCCTACTCAACAAAATCATATGTTCAAATTAACATACAAATCCTAATCCACATAATCAAACAACTAATCCTCCACTCATTACTAATATAACAACATTCCACGCATACAAATCGTTATCCATAAAATCAACGGTCAAAACTAGCGTATAATTCAAAATCTTCATTACCATAATCCATAAAACCAATAATTCTTAAGAAATTAATAATAACGATTACAACTAATTAACCATTGCGAAACATAACAAAATGAACATAATTTTACCTTCGCTCGAAACTTCGACTCCCTCACTCCTGTAGTGATCTTCACCTTCAAAAATCAATTTTTTTGTGTTTTTCGGGTTTATTGGTATTTACATTCGGCTGAGAGGCGTTGTATTTATAGCCATCAACTTGACCAATAGATGGGTTAAAATCCCGTCTATTGGTTGATCAGGAAATCTCCGCACACCATCTACACCGTTAACTGCGATTGCAATGTCGGATAACTGATAGATGGGTAATTTTTCCGTCTATTGGTTGATAAGAAATCTCCGACCAATCTTCACGGCGGTTGATTCAGATTGCTGGACCCGCGATGTTGGGATAACCAATAAACGGGTACAAAACCCATCTATTGGTTTATTAGACGATAAAAAAGGGCCCCAACCAATAGACGTATTAGAGACCCGTCTATATTTTGATGGACTAGGAATCCGTCTATTGGTGTAGACAGTTTACTAACCCGTCTATTGGTCTGAGAGACGGAAAAAATATGCCAAACACCAAAATTGGAATTTTGTGCATCGGGCACCAGTTTGGTAATTTGTTATGAATAGTAGCACCAAACAGAAAAAAACCCCACCTCATCACCATTTGTATTTTCATACCATGTCGAATAAATGATTCCAATAGGTTCCTTAGTTATGGGGTGGTAGCCTTCACTAGAATGTTCTGTCCCTTGCCTTGTTAATTCATCTTCATTGATGTGGCTTGATTTCTCTTGTCTCGCTTAAGTGCCTGTTTGATGCTCCGATGGCAACTTTAAATATGATATCTAGATCAAAGTCGTATTCTTTACTACGGATTTTCGACATGCACTAGAGGTACTTGCAAAATATAGTACACAAAATTAAAAATTAACTGCTTGAAATTTGATGTATGATAAATTGATGAACAATCTAACACAATCAAATAATATAGTGAGTACGTAAAGTTCATAAAAAAGGATTGGAAGATAAAGTTTAAATAATTAATTGTACGTAGCAAGAGTAACAATTATTTTTATGAAAAAGTTGTTCTTGCAATGAAATAAACAAAGGAAAAAAATATAATAAATAATTTGTAAATCAATAAGGATAAAATGAGCATGGTACTCTTATGGATTAACTACTTATATCAAGATAATGGTCCTTATGAAGTTCAAAATAGTACTTGGAGTTTTTAAATTTATCTACCTAACGCTTTTGCTCATTAGGTTGATAAAAGAAAGATAGCAAAGACTTAAGTTACAAATTAATGCTTTCGCTCATTAACTAGACTTAGAACTAAACTAATCTAAATTATGATGATTCCTCCTAGTGGGTTATTCTTACAATTTCTAGATGTCTCATTAATACCTAAGGATGTGCTAATTAATTTTTCTATTAACTTGAGTACTTCTCGGTCCACTCTTGTCAATTATAATCATAACTTAGGTTATCAAGCTAGACTAAGCATTAAGAACATCAATTAATAGCTACTACACAAGTTATTTGAACCATAACTAAGCAAAATTAATCAATCACATAATACAGACATCACACTCACAAGAAAACTACTTGCCACTCAATTCAATAAGCACAAAGGAATAATGAAAGACATAACAACAATCAATAAGAGAGAGATAGATAAAACTTAGTCATAATGATAAGGCCTTCAAACCCAAGCAAATTAACTAGAATTTATCCTTTGATTGAATTCCAAGAATCACCAAAAACTACTATCAGGAGGATGTCTAAGCTACTGCTGAGTACGAGGGACTGGTACACTCTAAGCCACCTACCAATGACCACTGAGAAGCTAGAGCCCACTAGATCTGAGATTCTGTTTTTCCATTTTAGTGATTCTAAAGGGGAAGCGCCAGCAGCTAGTTCGGCCGGAACACTCCTCCGTCCTCCTCGTTATCTCATTGAACCTTTCTATGCTCCCAAACCACACTCCACACCTGCAAAAGTACATAAAAAACTCCATTGATCTTCTTTTCATAGCTCAAGCACAAATAGCATATTAAGAACTCAATCCAGTATCGCAAATTAACTAAAACACGACCAAACACTATCAAAACATGCACAAATATATAGTTAATTCCATGCTCATAATTGGCTCAAGCCGTGGACTTTCTGACTTAGAACCTCCCTCGTCCCTAGCATTTCAAGTCCAAGTTCGAGTTTGGGCTTTCTTAGCCTTAGCTTTCACCTTAGCACTTGTCTCTACATCGTTTAATCGTAGTCTCTGGTTCCTATAAATAATTAAGTTTTCTCCTATCCACATACAATCTAACCAAACTTAAATATTTTCACCAAGTAAACAATTCATTTTTTTCTCAACTACTATTATTTACACAAACTTTCATATAAGAATTAATAAATTAAAACTGAATCTAAATTTATAGAGAATAGAAGAGTACAATTTTTCATAATTTTTTCTGCACACACTCCTTGCTCTTCTTCTTCAATTACTGCTCTCTTTTACGTCTCATACCAAGCTCTATTTCATCAAAGCAGTCGTTTTTGTCATAACCATGAGGGTCAAAGACATGTCTACTGAAGCAAGAACCAATGTGATCGATATCTTGATACGTGAGCATCCACTCCGGATTTCGAAACTCCTTGTCGTTTCGAACCAATGTGATCTTCTGCAGCTCTTCTGGGCACTTCTCTTTCGGTTTCGGAAGGAGGAAGCTATCAAGTGGATCAATATTTTCCGGTTCTTCAACAGCCCTATTTATGACAACAGCTTCCGAAAGTTCCGATAAAACCTGTACGGATGTCCTATGTTTGGAAGCATCAGAGTTACCTCTTCGAACATCCTCCGCGACTTCATCGTTGGCGGAGTCCAACTCCATTCGGTCGGTCGCCTCGGGCGAGCCTTCGTTGAGGTCTTCCTCTTCTTCATCATCATCGTTGTACATAGAGAGCAACGCGATGGCTTCGGGTTGCTTCCTCCTCCTCGACGCCATTGGTTTTATTCTCTTTGGCTGATTTCGGGATTCTAGAGTGTTTTAGGGTTTCGTTTTGAGGGTTTTGAGATTGGAGAAAGAGTGTGTGTGTTTAGGTTGGAATATATATAACCTTTGGGGATTCTGTTTATTAAAATATTGCTGGTTCCCTAAAAAATTGAAATTAACAATTGACATACTTCAACGCAAATTCGTTAATCGTTATATTACGTAAATTACTCTTATTGCCTATTTAAAGTAAAATAAGTTTAATTTTCTTGAATTAACCGATGTCAGCAGCCATCTTTCACGAAATTGCGCATTGGTTGGGAGCATATTGAGAAAAGCCTTCTATTTCAAGACACTTTTGTAACATTCTAGTACCAACTTAATTTGATTATTTTAATTGCATCTAGTATAAAGTTGGATACATATTTAATGTCTTGTTACCCTAAAAATTCTCCGGTCCTATATATCAACAGCCTAAGGCTAAATGAGCCGATCCAAGGTCTGTAAGGTTATCGAGGGGCCTGATGGGCCACAACATTTTGACTCCATCGAGCCTTTTGGGCTTACGGGTTCCATCAGACAAAGACGGATATAACGGGCCAGAGATTAAAAATCAGATAATGGCGTGAACCGAATTAGTTTTATTAAATTGAACTATGCAAAGTCCAGTTAAATATCACCGTTAAAATATGCCGAAGCTCTGGTATGCCCGAACGTAATTAACTTTAGTCGACAACCTTGATGGCAGATACTTCGAGTATTATAAAAAAAAAACGTTATGGTCCCTGTATTTTGTATTAATAGAAGAGCGTACCAGTGGGTCTCGAGTGGTGAGAATAGTCCTGGGTCTTTCCAACTTTATTAAATTTAGGAGAGACGATGGTATTTTCATCCATGTGGACAATCAATCTATGTTTTGCAAACTACACCCATAAAATAATTAGCCTATTCTTCTCAAGAAAATATTTTTCGCAAAATATAAGCTCCAATAATTTGTTTATTCCGTAAAAAAATCACCAATTTCTGTCACCGAGCCCCATGGACGACACTACTTGGAAAGGCTAGGCCAAACATCACGTGTACCACGAAATCTGGAATTTTTTTGCATTGAAATTATATAATTTTTCCAAAAATTAGTAAGTTATCTACGTAGAGACATACAATTACGTAG